>SJXQ01008946.1:0-30269 GCA_006408695.1 Aepyceros melampus | reverse complement strand
TGGGTTGCTAATCCCTTCTCCAGGAGATTTCCCCAACCCAGAAATCAAACTCTGGTGTCCTGCACTGCAGGCAGATTCCTTGCCTACTGAGCCACAGGGAAGCCCTCTGTGGCTTACATGTACATGCTGGTCATGAAACAACTAATTGTTGCTGTTAATAAAATGGATTCCACTAAGCTACTATTTCAGCCAGAGAGATAATGAGGAAATCATTAACAAAGTCAGCACCTACATTAAGAAAATTGGCTACAACCCAGGCCCAGTAGCATTTGTGTTAGTTTCTGGTTGGAATGGAGACAACATGCTGGAGTTAAGTACAGATATGTCTTGGTTCATTACCCATAAATATAGTAATGCCAGTGCTGAAATCTCTGGATTGCGTCCTGCCCACCAATTCTTCTCATTAACAGGAATTTGGGTCATTCTTCCAGGATGTCTACCAAACTGGTGGTACTGGGACTGTCCCTGTGTGCTGAGTGGAGACTGCTGTTCTCAAACCTGGCATACTCATTACCTTTGTGCCAAACAGCACTACAAATAAAGGTAAAGTCTGTTGAATTGCATCATGAGCTTTGAATGTATCTCTTCATGGGGATAATGTAGAGTTCAATGTAAAGAATGTGGCTGTCAAAGATATTCATCATAGCACTTTGGCTGGCGATAGCAAAAATGACCCACTATTGGAAGAAGCTGGCTTCAACACTCCAGTGATTACCCTAAATCACCCATTGTCCCTGTGTGCTGAGTGGAGACTGCTGTTCTCAAACCTGGCATACTCATTACCTTTGTGCCAAACAGCACTACAAATAAAGGTAAAGTCTGTTGAATTGCATCATGAGCTTTGAATGTATCTCTTCATGGGGATAATGTAGAGTTCAATGTAAAGAATGTGGCTGTCAAAGATATTCATCATAGCACTTTGGCTGGCGATAGCAAAAATGACCCACTATTGGAAGAAGCTGGCTTCAACACTCCAGTGATTACCCTAAATCACCCAGGTCATATCAGTGTATGCACCTGTTGCTGAATTGTCAGGTACCTCACATTGCTTGCGACTTTGCTGAGTTGAAAGAGAAGATTGATCACCACTCTGGTAAGAGGCTAAAAGATGGCCTCAAATTTTGAAATCTGGTTGATGTGCTTCTTGAAAGCTTAGGTGTTAATTGCTTCTCTGGCTATCCATATTTGGCTATTTGTGACATGAGATGGACCACTGCTGTGGGTGTCATCAAATTCGTGGACAAGAAGGCTGCTGGAGCTGGTCAGGTCACTAAGTTTGCTCCGAAAACTGAGTAAGGGTAACGAATATTATCCCCAGTATCCGCCATCCTAGTCTTAAGCAGACAGGAGGGAGAAGGTCTCAGAAGTGTTTCTCTCAACTGGCCTGTTTAATAGTAAAGGTTTGGTTAATAACAATGCATTCTAAAATCTGCAGAGGGAAAGGAGGGTGTTTTGTGGATCATTTGGTTACTTTTCTGTGGCAATTGTAAGTTGTTTGTTTTTAAAATCAGTGTTTTCAGGCAAGAATACTGGAGTGGGTTGCCATTTCCTTCTACAGACTACTAATTTGGTCAAGTTAAAGGGTACATGAAAACCACAGGGATTACAGTAAAAACACCTGAAAAAACATGTTTCATTTAGGTGATTAAGATAAACATCAACAGAGATAAGTCATGAGGATAGAATGTATTCCTTATATAATGGGATGAAAGTGGCACGTCATCTCTTTGATTTTCTTCCCCTAAACCCATCAGTTCAGTTCAGTTCAGTCGCTCAGTTGTGTCTGACTCTTTGCGACCACATGACTTGCAGCACGCCAGGCCTCCCTGTCCATCACCAACTCCCGAAGTTCACTCACTCACATCCATCGAGTCACTGATGCCATCCAGCCATCTCCTCCTCAGTCGTCCCCTTCTCCTCCTGCCCCCAATCCCTCCCAGCATCAGAGTCTTTTCCAATGAGTCAACTTTTCACATGAGGTGGCCAAAATACTGGAGTTTCAGCTTTAGCATCATTCCTTCCAAATTAATCCCAGGGCTCATCTCCTTCAGAATGGACTGGTTGGATCTCCTTGCAGTCCAAGGGACTCTCAAGAGTCTTCTCCAACACCACAGTTCAAAAGCATCAATTCTTTGGCACTCAGCCTTCTTCACAGTCCAACTCTCACATCCATACATGACCACAGGAAAAACCATAGCCTTACTAGACGGACCTTAGTCAGCAAAGTAATGTCTCTACTTTTGAATATGCTATCTAGGTTGGTCATAACTTTCCCTCTAAGGAGTAAGCGTCTTTTTATTTCATGGCTGCAGTCACCATCTGCAGTGATTTTGGAGCCCCCAAAAATAAAGTGTGACACTGTTTTCATTGTTTCCCCATCTATTTCCCATGAAGTGATGGGACCGGATTCCATGATCTTCGTTTTCTGAATGTTGAGCTTGAAGCCAACTTTTTCACTCTCCTCTTTCACTTTCAACAGGAGGCTTTTTAGCTCCTCTTCACTTTCTGCCATAAGGGTGGTGTCATCTGCATATCTGAGGTTATTGATATTTCTCCCGGCAATCTTGATTCCAGCTTGTGTTTCTTCCAGGCCAGCGTTTCTCATGATGTACTCTGCATAGAAGTTAAATAAGCAGAGTGACAATATACAGCCTTGACGTACTCCTTTTTCTATTTGGAACCAGTCTGTTGTTCCATGTCCAGTTCTAACTGTTGCTTCCTGACCTGCATACAGGTTTCTCAAGAGGCAGGTCAGGTGGTCTGGTATTCCCATTTCTTTCAGAATCATGAGGAAGAAATCATATGACTCCCAGTTGAGGGACATTCTTAAAAATGCCTGACTAGTAATCCTCAAAACTTAAGGTCATTGAAATAAGTCTGAGAAACTGTCAGAACCAAGACGTCCTAAGGACACATGATGGCTAAATGCAATGTGGTATCAAGAATGGGACACTGAAACAGAGAAAGGAAATGAAGTTTAAAAGAAAAATGGAAATTTGAATACAGTATAGAATTTAGTAAATAATGAGATTAATGTATCAATATTGGTTCAGAAGTTATAATATGTACCATAATAAACAAAGTTTTAATAATAGGAAAACCAGGTGTGGAGTACATCAGAAGTCTCTATACTATCTTTCATAACTTTTATGTAAGTCTCATTTCAGTCAGTTCAGTTGCTCAGTCATGTCCGATGCTATGTGACCCTATGGACTGCAGTACACAAGCTTCCCTGTCCATCACCAACACCTGGAGATTACCCAAACCCATGTCTATTGAGTCTGTGAGGCCATCAAACCATCTCATCCTCCATCGTCCCCTTCTCTTCCTGCCTTCAATTTTCCCATCATCAAAGTCTTTTCCAAAGAGTCAGTTCTTCGCATCAGGTGGCCAAAGTATTGGGATTTCAGCTTCAGCATCAGTCCTTCCAATGAATATTGAGGATTAATCTCCTTTAGGATGGACTGGTTGGATCTCCTTGCTGTACAAGGGACTCTCAAGAGTCTTCTCCAACACCACAGTTCAAAAACATCAATTCTTTGGTGCTCAGCCTTCTTCACAGTCCAACTCTCACATCCATACATGACCACAGGAAAAACCATAGCCTTGACTAGATGGACCTTTGTTGGCAAAGTACTGTCTCTGCTTTTTAATATGCTGTCTAGGTTGGTCATAACTTTTTTCCAAGGAGTAGGTGTCATTTAATTTCATGGCTGCAGTCATCATCTGCAGTGATTTTGGAACCCAAGAAAATAAAAGCTGTCACTGTTTCCATTGTTTCTTCATTTATTTGCCATGAAGTGATAACAGATGCCATGATCTTAGTTTTCTGAATGTTGAGCTTTAAGCCAACTTTTTCATTCTCTTCTTTCACTTGCATCAAGAGGCTCTTTAGTTCTTCTTCACTTTCTGCCATAAGAGTGGTGTCATCTGCATATCTGAGGTTATTGATATTTCTCCCAGCAATCTTTATTCCAGCTTGTGCTTCTTCCAGTCCAGCATTTCTCATGATGTACTCTGCATAGAAGATAAATAAGCAGGGTGACAATATACAGCCTAGATGTACTCCTTTCCTGATTTGGAACCAGTCTGTTGTTCCATGTCCAGTTCTAACTGTTGCCTCTTGACCAGTATACAGATTTCTCAGGAGGCAGGTCAGGTGGTCTGGTATTCCCATCTCTTTCAGAATTTTCCACAGTTTGTTGTGATCCACATAGTCAAATGCTTTCAGTTCTGTTCAGTTGCCAGTCGTGTCTGACTCACCAGGCCTACCTGTCCATCACAACCTACAGGAGTTCAACCAAACTCATGCACATTGAGTCGGTGATGTCATCCAGCCATCTCATCCTCTGTCGTCCCCTTTTCCTCCTGCCTCTAATCCCTCCCAGCATCAAGATCTTTTCCAATGAGTAAACTCTTTGCATCAGGTGGCCAAAGTATTGGAGTTTCAGCCTCAGCATCAGTCCTTCCAATGAAAAACCAGGACTGGTTTCCTTTAGGATGGACTGGTTGGATCTCCTTGTAGTCCAGGGGACTCTCAAAAATCTTTTCTAACACCACAGTTGAAAAGAATCAATTCTTTGGCACTCAGCTTTCTTCACAGTCCAACTCTCACATCCATACATGACCACTGGAAAAACCATATCCTTGACTAGACAGACCTTTGTTGTCAAAGGCTTTGGTATAGTTAATAAAACAGAAGTAGATGTTTTTCTTGAACTCTCTTGCTTTTTTGATGATCCAAGGGATGTTGGCAGTTTGATCTTTGGTTCCTATGCCTTTACTAAAACCAGTTTGAAAATCTGACGGTTCATAATTCACATACTGTTGAAGCCTGGCTTGGAGAACTTTGACCATTTCTTTGCTAGCCTGTGATATGAGTGTAATTGTGCAGTAGTTTGAGCATTCTTTGGCATTGCTTTCCTTTGGGATTAGAATGAAAACTGATCATTTCCAGTCCTGTGGCCACTGCTGAGTTTTCCAAATTTGCTGGCATACTGAGTGCAGCACTTTCACAGCATCATCTTTCAGGATTTGAAATAGCTCAACTGGCATTCCATCACCTCCACTAGCTTTGTTTGTAGTGATGCTTCCTAAGGCACAGTTAGTACTTCACATTCCAGGATGTCCAGCTCTAGGTGAGTGATCACACCATTGTGATTATCTGGGTCATGATTATCTTTTTTGTATAGTTCTTCTGTGTATTGTTGCCTCCTCTTCTTAATATTTTCTGCTTCTGTTAGGTCCATACCATTTCTATCCTTTATGAGCCCATCTTTGCATGAAATAATCCCTTGGTATCTCTAATTTTCTTGAAGAGATATCTAGTCTTTCCCATCTTATTGCTTTCCTCTGTTTCTTGCACTGATCACTGAGGAAGGCTTTCTTATCTCTCCTTGCTATTCTTTGGAACTCTGCATTCAAGTGGGAATATCTTTCCTTTTCTCCTTTGCCTTTCGCTTCTCTTCTTTTCACAGCTATTTGTAAGGCCTCCTCAAACAACCATTTAACCTTTTTGCATTTCTTTTTATTGGAGATGGTCTTGATCACTGCCTTCTGTACAATGTTACGAACCTCTGTCCATAGTTCTTCAGGCACTCTGTCTATCAGAACAAATCCCTTGAATCTGTTTGTCACTTCCACTGTGTAATTGTAAGGGGTTTGATTTAGGTCATACCTGAATGGTCTATTGATTTTCCCTACTTTCTTCTGTGTAAGTCTAAATCTACTCTAAAATGAAACATTAATTTAAAAATTGTATGCATAAACGCATAAGCATGAACAGTGCTTTTCACTACTGATGACAGTATTGACACCCCTCCTTGAGTACAGTCACTTGAAACAGTGATACTGTTTAATTCATCCTTGTGTTTCCTACAACTACTTAAACTATGCCTTTTACACAGTCACTACATGATAGAAAAAGTTTATGTTTTCTTTTCCCACTCCCAGCAGTTATTGCAGAATTTAGCCTTATTATGAGAGAAAGATCCATAATGGTGGACTGAAATTGAAAAAAAGAAAAAAAAATGAACAGTTTCAGCCATCACATTTGCAGCAACATATACAAATCTCATTGGACCTGTGGGCATTTTAATTTACAAAATTACCTTAAATTTCTTTGCTTAAAGTTTGAAAGTCAAAACAAGGAGAATACATTCAAGAAGATAACACAAAAGACCTGCATTTTGAAGGTTCTGAGAGATAAAGTAAAAAAATATATATGTGAACACCCTTTAAAAATTATCACAAAATCAAATTCAGTTCAGTTCAGTTCAGTCGCTCAGTCATGTCCGACTCTTTGCGACCCCATGAATCGCAGCACGCCAGGCCTCCCTGTCCATCACCATCTCCCGGAGTTCACTCAGACTCACATCCATCGAGTCAGTGATGCCATCCAGCCATCTCATCCTCGGTCGTCCCCTTCTCCTCCTGCCCCCAATCCCTCCCAGCATCAGAGTCTTTTCCAATGTCAACTCTTCGCATGAGATGCCCTGCTTAAAATGCTTCCAGTGTAGAGCATCTGAAAGTCCTAATGCTCCCTCGTGATCACAGTGAATACAGATGTGTTACATCACATTGGAGGGTTGGTTTCAATGGCAGGAAACATACAATGTAATGTAGAATGAGATCACAACTATAAGTACATGCAACACACACACACACAAAAGAAAAACTATTAAACTCAGCTCAGTGTTTCTTGATGATTTCTTCCATTATTATTCATGTTACTTTGCACTTATTTCCTGTATCTGCTTGTAAGTTTTATATTTTCTCCTCTGAGCTATAAATAAGTACCTATGACTTGTTAATGCTTGTATCCTCAGAATATTACAGAGTTCAGCACATAAGAGACACTTTTTATTCAACAAATGTTTCTGGAGCATTTACGAGAAGATGTGAAATACAGAAAAAGTCTCAGTATTCTGTCCTCATGGTAATGATATTCTAATGGGTTAAAATGCTTGAAGGTAGTAGGCGTAAAGGAAGAAAAGTAGAGCAGGTTAAGAGGAATTGGAATTGGAAAGGGAAACAAGTTGGAGTATTAAGCAAGATGGTTGCATTGAGAAGGTGGGATTCGAACAAAAGTTAGAAGGAAATAATGGTTTCAGGCAAGCAGATATCTAGGAGCAAAGCATTTCAGGTAGAAAAGTAGGGCACTGGCTCTATAATACACATTTAGCTGGCATGTGCAAAGAGGGGCTAGGAGGCCAACGTACCTGGAGCAAGGTGAAGGAAAAGAAGGAGGGCAGAGAAAGTCAGGCCGTGAAAGGCCTTGTAGGGCAGTATAGAGACTTGTGCTTTCCTTTGCAATAAAATGGGGAACAACTGCTGACTTTTGAGCAACTGTCATATCATCAGACCTACATTTTCAAAGGCTCACTTTGGCTGCTGTGTGGGGAATAGATTATGTAGTAACTAAGGCAGAAGCAAAAAGATCTGTTAGGAGGTGAGTCATACATAACTTTGGTGGCTCAGACTAAAGGAGTAAGTATGTCCATGATGAGCATTCATTGAATGCTGGGTACATTAAAGTAGAATCAACAGGATTTTTATCATAGAGTTAACAAATATTTTAAATAAAGATTGGCCAACATTCCTTTGTAAACATTACCAGTACCAAAGGCTTTAAAAAACATTTATGGGCAAAGAAACTCAAAATAAAACAAGACCATATTTGCTACATTAACATTATGTCTATTACATTTCTATTTTGTCAAGAATGACTAATTGTGGGACTTCAGCCTTAGAACATTGGCAACCGGCTTGCAGACTCCCAGGGGTTTTATTTAGAGATAGAGTTTGAGAACCACTCGGCTGTCCAAACTTGAGGAACTAAGATGCTGATATTGAAACTGTCTTTCCCCAGGTATCATGAGGGGCATCTCACGTATTCAAAGGAACACCACTCTCTTGATTTCAACCTGACATTGGGGAGTGTTTCTGGAGCTCTCAGACTAAAGGAGTAAGTATGTCCATGATGAGCATTCATTGAATGCTGGGTACATTAAAGTAGAATCAACAGGATTTTATCATAGAGTTAACAAATATTTTAAATAAAGATTGGCCAACATTCCTTTGTAAACATTACCAGTGCCAAAGGCTTTAAAAAACATTTATGGGCAAAGAAACTCAAAATAAAACAAGACCATATCTGCTACATTAACATTATGTCTATTACATTGTTATTTTGTCAAGAATGACTAATTGTGGGACTTCAGCCTTAGAACATTGGCAACCAGCTTGCAGACTCCCAGGGGTTTTATTTAGAGATAGAGTTTGAGAACCACTCGGCTATCCAAACTTGAGGAACTAAGATGCTGATGTTGAAACTGTCTTTCCCCAGGTATCATGAGGGGCATCTCACGTATTCAAAGGAACACCACTGTCTTGATTTCAACCTGACATTGGGCAGTGTTTCTGGAGTCAGCAGGCAGGAAGGCTCATGATACTGAGTCCTAGTTCTTACTCTGCTTACCGATCGATACCACTTTCTGGTGCTCATTATTTTGATGAAGATATTAGCAGAGCAACAGTAAAAATTAAAGTACTCCATAACCTCAGCAGCCACCATTAACTTCTGAAATATTATTGCACGTTTGCTTTACTGTCACTTTACAAAAGCACTTCCCGAAAGGCAAGGAAGCCAAAAAGGGGAAAAAAAAATCTGCTGCTGGCTGTAAAGAGGAGGATGGTTATCTCTTTTCAAACTGCACCTTCCTCTTCCCCAAAGCAACAAGGGGCACAGAGATCTGAGTCTCCTTTTTGCTGAACTTGGCAAGAAACTGGTAGATATCTTCTAGAGTATGTGGAGGGCAGAACATACCTCTCCAAAGATCAATCCTATTTTCCTTTCTCATTCTTCCTTTCTTAAGTCTTCTCTCCACTTTCACTGGCCTCCCAGGGATCCAAGCTTGCTCACAGGAAATTAACCGAAATTAGTTATGTACATCTCATCTGCCCTCTGTCCAGTGATACATGTTAAGTTGCAGAATATCAGACTTTGCCCACCTCCCATCCATCAGGTGGGGACATTTTTTTATTTACAGGGGGTTGGGGGTGGGAAGCATGGTATATTTCCTCAGGGAAGAGAAGAAAGATATTGATATTTGAGGCATGTTCAGACTCCCCAAATCAGCAGCTTAGCAGCAGCAGCCTCTCTAATTTCATACCTAATTCCAGGTCATGCTGAGAATGCGAGGTCCTGGTCTTTCTCTTTACAAAATTGTATCACTCTATACACTCTCTTCCTCACAGGGCTTTTCTGAAGACAAATGAAATAACATCATCTGTTCAATACAAGCCTGTCCCCTCAGAACTCAATGAAAGATACTATGTATTATGACCACGCTTTCTCTTCTGCAGCATACAGTACTTCCTATGTTTATTCACAGTGGTATCTCATTTTGCATAGGAAAGTGAAGGCCTGGATATTTGCATTTCCCCCAGTGGTCCCACTCTCCTGGCCAAGAAACACATGAAGAAGGGTCTTCACTGGCCCAGAGCCCCTGATAGGATTCCATTCATGCCCGCCACTCACTGACAGAGAAATCCCCCCACAAGAAGGCTGGACTCTCATAAAGAGCTCTGCCAGATTCAGGAAGACGTGGCTTTTTGTTCAACATCATAGGACCCTGTGTGACACTCCACGGCCCAGGCTAGGGGCTGTCACAGCAGCCTTTCACAATTCAAAGAGAAAGGGAAAATAGCCTGCCTTTGAGCATCAGAGATGTGGGAGAGGCAGGAATCAAATCATGAATAAATAAATAAAAACACCAACAGCTGTGATATTTAAAACAATCACTATAACAGCAAATGACAACCCTGCAGCCTGCGGAATCTGCTAATAAACTGTCTGCTGTGACTGTTATTAAAGATAAACTTATGAGCCATGATTATTCAACCATTAAACCTAAGTGGAAATCAAAGGAAAATCTGTGTCAGATGATATATTTGCTGCCGTGTGGCCTAGGAAAATTACTCATCAAATTTGAATCTGATGTCTTTGTCCTCTAAGGATTGGTCCCTTGAGATTTCGGTCCCATTTATGCAGAGGCTTTCTTCTTTTTTTCTTTTAATTATAATTTTAGTTTGCTAAAATGTGGCTTAAAAAAAAAACTGCTATAATAAGCACATCTCATGTCATTATCCATGGACTGACGGGCGTGCCATTCAATTCAGCAAGGGTACAGCTACCGGAAGGCGAGAATCTAAGAACTTCCTCAGATCCACCTGCTCAGCAGAGCCCCTTCAGCCCTGAGGCTGCTGTTGAAAAAGCTACCAATAAATCTGGATTGTGGGTAGCTTGGTCGATGTATTAGATAATTTTCACCAAACAAGAGCCCAGTTCCAATTCAGAGGTCAGCCGATTCACATTTCACCTGGATCTCAGTCACTGCCATTGCTGTTATATTCCATGACACAGTTAATAGGAAGAGTGGCCTATTATGGCAGCAACAACATTATAGAATAAGATTATTATATAAGCATGCCATTTTGAAGACATAAAAGGATGGTCCAGATTGAAAATAATCTTCAGTTAATGTCCTATATTATTATTATACATGGGATGTGGCAGAGCATAACAGAGTCAGAGCTATTCAATCTGGTAGGATTTTCAAGGATTGCCTTTCAAACTGCTGCTTGATATTAGTATTTCCTGAGAGCTTTGAATTAGGAATTTAAATTAATCTCCAATAATCAGGGTAATAGTCTTAATTAAAAAAAAAAAAAAGAAACAATACTAACTACTAAATTTGCACAACCTAAAGTGGTGAGAAAGTATCTGACAGGTTAAGGCAATAGTCAATAAAACTTCACCTTTGTTAATATCCTGCATTTTTTGTTTTATTTTTTGCCCTTTCCACTTAATCTGTTTTAATGTCTCCATTTGATGGTGTCTTGTTCAGAAAGTCTTGCTGTGGTTGGGGGGTCTCCATCCTCTCAATGTCTGTAATAAAATGTACCTGCTGCATACATACTATATATTCAAAATGTAGATATACACTTTCAAAGAATAATTAACATATGGCCTAAGAAGGTGGATTTAGGCCTAATTCTCAAATTACTCCAAGTTAGGCATATTTGTGTGTGTTAGTCATTCAGCTGTGTCTGACTCTTTGTGACTGCATGGACTGTAGCCAACTGGGCTCCTCTGTTCATGGAATTTTTCAGGCAAGAATACTGGAGTGGATGCCATTTCCTTTTCCAGGGGATCTTCCCAACCCAGGGATTGAACCCAAGTCTCCTGCTTGGCAGGCAGATTCTTTACCACTGAGCCACCTGGGAAGCCCAAGAGTACCATTACGATAATGCCAAAACCAGACAAAGGTGCTGCAAAAGAAAAAAAGAAATTATAGGCCAATAGCTTTGATCAATATAGATGTGAAAATTCTTAATGGTGAGGGCTGTGGTACACTGGCCAAAGGGAGCAACTTATGCTCAACTCTAGCTGATTGCTGCCAGACAGCCATTTAAAATATATATATATATATGGGAGAAAGCAATGGCACCCCACTCCAGTACTCTTGCCTGGAAAATCCCATGGACGGAGGAGCCTGGTAGGCTGCAGTCCATGAGGTTGCTAAGAGTCGGACATGACTGAACGACTTCACTTTCACTTTTCACTTTCATGCATTGGAGAAGGAAATGGCAACCCTACTCCAGTATTCTTGCCTGAAGAATCCCAGGGGCTGGGGAGCCTGGTGGGCTGCCCTTTATGGGGTCACACAGAGTCGGACATGACTGAAGCGACTTAGCAGCATATATATATATATATTTTTTAAGTGTTAGTAACTTTTTTAAGTGTTAGTAACTCAGTCATGTTTGACTCTTTGCAACCCCATGGACTGTAGCCTGCCTGGGAATTGAACCCAGGTCTCCTGTGTTTCAGACAGAGTCTTTACCACCTGAGCCACCAAGGAAGACTGTGTGTAGTATATACAAAAGTCAAGAGGTTAAGCACCAGCTTCATTCAAATACTATGAGTAGGAATGAGGCCCACATAGTCTGGAACTGGGGATTCAAAACATTGGTGCTGGACTGCAAGGTGACAATCACATAAGTAGCATTTACACTGAATTCATGAGTGTTTCAAGAAACTGTAAAACACAATTCTCAGGAATGGCTGGATGTTTGAATCACCTGGAAGGTTTTGTTTGCTTTCCTTTTCAGTCCAGATTTCCAGGTCACCTCCTTAACCAGAAAAGTAAAAATATCCAGGAAGACCACCCATGGATTTGTCTTTATATTTGATAACAACTACTGGATGGGCAACTTAGCTTCCCCACGACTTCCATCTATTCTGTGAGCCACTTCGTGAAAGAAATGAAGTCCCTTGAAATGCTGTTACTTCAACAAAGCCAAGGTTAACCTAAACATTTACCTAGTAAGACAGCTGAAGTACTGTGAAGAACGAAAGAACTTGATCATATGCTCAATCTCTGAATATCATAAAATGAAATTAAAATAAACCTCTTTTGATTTGGTAGGTAAATGCTGCAATATGAGCTAGGAAATAGCCAAGAGCTTTTCTTTTACACACTGGACATTTTTATAATGAAAGTTTACTCAAGAAAAGTAAAACCACACGCTGCATCTGAGGAGACGCTTCTGCTCGCAAGGACCCAGCAGTAATCTGAAAGACTGTTATCATTTTCCTGATGTGCCAACAGAATGTGCGTGTTTTTTTTGACAGATGTGTTCCTTACAAGTTGTGCAAACCTGAATATTTTCAAGTAGTTAAAACAATGACCCCTATATTTAAAGAAAACATGAATTTTTTTTTATTACAAAGTATTTAGAGTTTTTTAAACAACCTCAAATGTGTTTGTTTTGTTTTTTACTGTAGAACTGTAGAATAACTAGCTTGTTATTATGTTCACATGGGTATTATGCAGAACTCTAGAACACAAAACCACATATGACACAAGGCTGCTAATTAGAAAACTGGTGTACTAAAATTTGGGGAAAAAAGGACACATCTGAATTATGAAAAAAAAAAAACACTTTACTAAAGACATAATTTAATGATTGCTCTTTAGTGCTAAAGTCAACAGTTCTTACATGGATACACCATCATTTTGAAAGTGGAAAAGGATATAATGTGCTTTATGCCAGATTGTCAGAAATGTGTGTGTTCCTTAAAGTGAATCACACCACTGGAACTTGCATTTATATGAAACTTGTATTTTCTAACTTTTATTCATATGAGCCATTTAACTGTTACCTTCTCATTAGTGAGACTTTTTAAAAATTATGTATGGGAAATTAAACAGTAAAGCAAATATCCACTATTGTTGTTATCCCCATTTTACAGATGAAAAAAATAGATTCAGGGAAATTAAGAGTTCTGTTCAAGGTCACACATAGAGTAAGTGACAGAAGTGGAAATTCAATTTGCATTTTCTGGCTCCCAACTCATTTTCATCAGAAATGCAAAGAAACAGCTTGCAAATGTTAATGAACAATTTTCCTTTGGCTCTGTATAAAGTAGAGCCAAAATGTCATTTTGTAGGACCTAGAAATGAATTCTTGGCCCAAAATAGGATTGCCATCAATTTTCATCCAAAATTTAAAGCATATTTAGGCCAAAAATCCAGCAAATATGGGCTTTTTGTCTACAGTGGTTAGAAGAAAGAAAAAGGTTCTTAACAAATCTATCCTTCGCTTTGAGCTGGTTCATAAGTCAGTTAGTCTTTGGGTGAAAGGAAATAAATTCATCACCTGTACTGGCCAACTGTTCCTATGAAAGGTATCAAAGTAAAGAAAGAATTATAGTTTGTATGCAATAAAGTTCATCTTAAAGCTATAAGAAAACAAGATGAGTATCAGATTCTCCTCATGCATACCTTGGGAAGGTGCGTAGGAAAGAATTGAAAAGTGAAAGTGTTAGTAGCTCAGTCATGTCTGACTTTTTGCGACCCATTGAATGTAGGCCTTCAGACTCCTCTGTCCATGGAATTCTCCAGGCAAGAATACTGGAGTGGGTTACCATTCCCTTCTCTAGGGGATCTTCCCAGTCCAGGGATCGAACCCCTGTCTCCCACATCGCAGGCAGATTCTTTACTGTCTGAGCCACCAGGAAGAACTGAAGACCTGCAGCAAAGCCTGATGGGGCTTCCCAGGTGGCACCAGTGTAAAGAACCCTCCTGCTAATGTAGGAGAAGTAGGAGTTGTGGGTTTGTTCCCCTTCCCAAGGTATTCTGTTGGGAAGATCTGCTGGAGGAGGACATGCAACCCACTCTAGTATTCTTGCCTGGAGAATCTCCGTGGACAGAGGAGCCTGGTGTGCTACAATCCATAGGGTCACAAAGAGTCAAACACAACTGAAGCAACTTAGCACACAAGCACCAGAACCTGTTACCTTGCCAGAGATATTTGGTACAAGGTTTGGGGAAAATGCTTACTTTCCACCTCTTATGTTTCCTTTATATGGCGGACTGTGACAATGTAATGTGTTAGCATTAGAGTTCTGGTCTTCCTACATCCCCTAATTCACTCCATCTTTGCTAGTGGGTTTGGGAGAAGAAACTAGCAGATGGAGTTGGAACCTTCCTCTTCTCCCTGTTTTTGAGTCAGTCTGTCTATGGAGATCATGGATTCCTAATTATGGAATCACGGACAAGCCTCTGCTGAGAGGCCCTGTCCTCTTCTTGAAAATGTTTTAAATAATTCTCTGAGAATCAGACTATGAAATAGAGACTAGCCTTTTAGATTTGAATGAGGTCCTTTTTCCTAATTTGAAAACAAGGTGAAATTTTTATGTTAATTTCTAAGGTCACCAAACTTACAAGAAGAAAATCCATCCATGCTCCCATAAATATTCACTTAGAAATTAAATAGTGTATTTAATCTAAAACTTCATGAAAGAAACTAGTAAAGGATAAGTATGTGCTTGAATATATGTGGTAACCATTAAAGCATATTTGTGTCTATGGTGCCAGGCTAATTGAGTAGGAAAAGAATAGTCTATTCAACAAATGGTGCTAGGAAAACTAGATGTCAAGATGTTAAAGTGTGAAATAGGACTCCTATTGCATGCTACATACAAAATGAAGTGAAAATGGATCATAGGGCTAAACATAAAAGCTGAAACTATAAAATTACAAAAGAAAACACAAGAGTACATCTTTTTTACCTTAGGTTAGCCAGTGGTTTCCAAATATGATACCAAGTGCACAGAGATGGGTTTTTTTAATGCAGACTACATAATGAGAATGATTAATGGTTACTACTTTTTAGCTGAGTAATAGTATTAGGGTTTTGAAAATTAATTTTTTTGTTGGCTATACAAAATAGTGTATTTAAGGATAAACTATTTTAATATCTGAGATTTGGATGAATGAAGCATGTAATGTATATATGACTAAATAATTATAGCTTTTGAATCTTTCAAAAATTAATATAAAAAGTAGATAAATTGGATATCATCAAAATGTAAACACTTGTGTTTCAAAGGACACTATAGAGGAGGTAAAAGTATAATACACAGAATTGGGGAAAATATTTGCAAGTGATATATCTAATAAGGGACTTTATCCAGAATATATTATCATGAAATTAAAAAATAAAAGACAAATAATCCAATTTTAAAAATAAGCATGTAATTTGGAACTTCCCTGGTGGTCCAGTTGTTAAGAATCTGCCAGCTAATGCAGATCCCTGGTCTGGGAACTAAGATCCCCTATGCCTGGGGCAACTAAGCCTGTGCTCCACAGCTACGGAAACTACTGAGTTTGCAGTGCTCTGAAGCCTGCACACCATACCCAAGATCCCACATGCCACAGCACAGGTCCCATGTGCTGCAACTAAGGCTCAGCACACCCAAATAAATAAATATTTAAAAAAACAAAAATAAGCAAGTAATTTAAAGACATTTATTGAAATAATATATAATAGCAATGACAAAAATAAGCACATGAAAATATATTCAACGTTATTAGTCACTCAGTTCAGTTCAGTCACTCAGTCGTGTCCGACTCTTTGCGACCCCATGAATTGCAGCACGCCAGGCCTTCCTGTCCATCACCAACTCCCAGAGTTCACCCATACCCACGCCCATGGAGTCAGTGACGCCATCCAGCCATCTCATCCTTGGTCGTCCCCTTCTCCTCCTGCCCCCAATCCCCCCAGCATCAGTCTTTTCCAATGAGTCAACTCTTCCCATGAGGTGGCCAAAGTACTGGAGTTTCAGCTTTAGCATCATTCCTTCCAAAACATCCAGGACTGATCTTTAGGATGGACTGGTTGGATCTCCTTGCAGTCCAAGGGACTCTCAAGAGTCTTCTCTAACACCACAGTTAAAAGCCTCAATTCTTCGATGCTCAGCTTTCTTCACAGTCCAACTCTCACATCCATACAGGACCACTAAAAACCATAGCCTTGACTAGACAGACCTTTGTTGACAAAATAATGTCTCTGTTTTTGAATATGCTATCTAAGTGGGTCATAACTTTCCTTCCAAGGAGTAAGCGTCTTTTAATTTCATGGCTGCAATCACCATCTGCAGTGATTTTGGAGCCCAAAACATAAAGTCAGACTGTTTCCACTGTTTCTCCATCTATTTCTCATGAAGTGATGGGACCAGATGCCATGATCTTTGTTTTCTCAATGTTGAGCTTTAAGCCAGCTTTTTCACTCTCCACTTTCACTTTCATCAAGAGGCTCTTTAGTTCTTCTTCACTTTCTGCCATAAGGGTGGTGTCATCTGCATATCTGAGGTTATTGATATTTCTCCTGGCAATCTTGATTCTAGCTTGTGCTTCTTCCAGCCCAGCATTTCTCATGATGTACTCTGCATGTAAGTTAAATAAGCAGAGTGAGAATATACAGCCTTGACATACTCCTATTCCTATTTTGAACCAATCTGTTGTTCCATGTCCTATTCTAACTGTTGCTTCCTGACCTGCATATAGGTTTCTCAAGAGGCCAGTCAGGTAGTCTGGTATTCCAATCTTGTTCAGAATTTTCCACAGTTTATTGTGATCCACACAGTCAAAGGCTTTGGCATAGTCAGTAAAGCAGAAATAGTTGTTTTTCTAAAACTCTTTTGCTTTTTCCATAATCCAGCGCATGTTCGCAATTTACCTCTGGTTCCTCTGCCTTTTCTAAAACTAACTTGAACATCAGGATGTTCACAATTCATGTATACTGAAGCCTGGCTTGGAGAATTTTGAGCATTACTTTACTAGCGTGTGAGATGAGTGCAATTGTGCGGTAGTCTGAGCATTCTTTGGCATTGCCTTTTTTTGGGATTGGAATGAAAACTGACCGTTTCTAGTCCTGTGGCCACTGCTGAGTTTTCCAAGTTTGCTGACATGGTAAGTGCAGCACTTTCATAGCATCATCATTCAGGATTTGAAATAGCTCAACTGGGATTCCATCACCTCCACTAGCTTTGTTTGTAGTGATGCTTTCTAAGGCCCATTTAACTTCACATTCCAGGATGTCTGGCTCTAGATGAGTGATCACACATCGTGATTATCTTGGTCTTGAAGATCTTTTTTGCACAGTTCTGTGTATTCTTGCCACTTCTTCTTAATATTTTCTGCTTCTGTTAGGTCCATACCATTCTGTCCTTTATCGAGCCCATCTTTGCATAAAATGTTCCCTTGGTATCTCTAATTTTCTTGAAGAGATCTCTAGTCTTTCCCATTCTGTTCTTTTCCTCTATTTCTTTGCATTGATCGCTGAGGAAGGCTTTCTTATCTCTTCTTGCTGTTCTTTGGAACTCTGCATTCAGATGCTTATATCTTTCCTTTTCTCCTTTGCTTTTCATTAGTCACTAGAGAAATGCAAATCAAAGCTACAATAAAGTACTACTTATACACTATCATGGCTAAAATAAAAAGCATCCAACAATTACAGGTTTTGATAAAGATATAAAGAAATCAAACCCTCATATATCATGCATTGTTGGTGGAATTATATAATAGTACAGCCACTTTGGACAACAGTAGAAAGTCCCTCAAAATATTACAGAGTTAACTTGACCCAGCATTCCACTCCTAGGTATATAATCAAGAGAAATAAAACATACAGTCAAAAAATGTGTTCATGAATATTCTCAACAGCATCATTCATAATAGGCAAAAAGTGAAAGGAACCCTATATTCATAAACTGATAAATGGATAAGCAAAATATGGTATAGTCAATGAAAGGCTTCCCTTGTAGCCTGCAATGTGGGAGCCTGGGTTCAATTCCTTTGCTGGAAAGATCCCTTGGAGAAGGAAAAGGTTACCCTGGAGAATTCCATGGAGTGTATAGTCCATGGGGTCGCAAAGAGTCAGACATGACTGAGCGACTTTCACTTTTCACTTTTAGTCAATCAAACATTTTTTGACCAAATAAAGGAATGAAGTACTGATGAACATTGGAAAAAAGTATGTTAAGTGAAAGAAGACAGACTCAAAAGGCCACTGTGATAGTTAATTTCAGGTATCAACTTGACTGGCCTAAGGGATGCCCTAATAACTGGAAAAACACTTTCTGGGTGTATCTGTGGGGTATTTCTGGAAGAAATTAGCATATAATTCCATAGACTGAGTGATGAGTTCCACCATCGCCCACATAGGAGACCATCATCCAATCCAGTAGGAATTCTAATGGAACAAAAAGGTGAAGGAAGGGTGAATTCCCTCTTTTTCTTGGACATTCATCTTCTGCCTTTGAACATAAGTGCCCCCTTTTTGGGGGGCCTTCAATATAACCCAAGTTTATCTACCAGTTTCTCTATTTAATATCCTTTGTTTAAAATTGTATTACTCAGAATTTCACCCAAATCCTTCTCATTCTTTACTACCTTCTTGTCCTTTTACAGACCCTAAAATACCATACTATCTTATATCTTTATAGGTTGATTCTGCTTATCTTTCAAAACCCTTATAAAATGTCATCTTCTCTGTGGAGCCATTGCTAATTTTCTCCAATTAAGTGTAACTCCCTCCACCGCTTCTTTGCTTCCCAGCTGACTCTGCTTTAGAGTAGTTATCTATAAGCTTGTGTTGTCTTCTCTCCTTCTAGGGCCTTCACAGTTTCCATCTACTGAGCTAGTGGCCACAGATACATCACTCCATTCTATGGCATCTGTAGCATTCAAACATGCTACAAATAGAGATTCAATTTTTTTTTGGTTGGATTGAATTATCTGTCAGCTTCACCACTTTCAACACTCATATGCATGTGTAGAGATAAATGTTACAGTATTACTTGAAATTTAAAAAATCAGAATTTGACCTATTAAACTGTCCCTTCATGTTGAATGTTCTGATACAGAAACATCATATATGTTTATGTATTTATACTGTGATTTTATCTTAAAATTTAAAGGCAAGATGAAAGATGAAATATGTTTCCTGGTATAGTAACATCCAACTTATAAAGTATCATAATGAATGCTAATTTTCCAGGTGATAGAAGCTTATCTCTTCAAGTACCAGAATTTTGAATAGCTTTTTATATATTTATGAGTGAAACTTTTTCTAAATTATGTTACACATATTAGTATATAACAAGAGGGCTTCTTCAGCTACAGTTTGTTGAGGAGTCATCTTCAAAATTACTATGTTATATTAAACAAAGAACCTCAGTTGTCACCTAGCACTTAAGCTGACTAGCATCCCTGCATTGAAAGCTGAGGTATCTAACTTATAAAGTATCATAATGAATGCTAATTTTCCAGGTGATAGAAGCTTATCTCTTCAAGTACCAGAATTTTGAATAGCTTTTTATATATTTATGAGTGAAAATTTTTCTAAATTATGTTACACATATTAGTATATAACAAGAGGGCTTCTTCAGCTACAGTTTGTTGAGGAGTCATCTTCAAAATTACTATGTTATATTAAACAAAGAACCTCAGTTGTCACCTAGCACTTAAGTTGACTAGCATCCCTGCATTGAAAGCTGAGGCAGGTCCACTGAGCTGCATCCCAGGAACTGTACATCCCATCTGCCATCTATTCTTTATAGACTGTCTTCACTCTGAGCATAGGGACTGTGCCTTCCATTTCTCTATGTCGATTTTATTGTGTTTTTAAGTGTGCATTATACCAGTTATTGCTGACTTTCATTTCATAAAGGGAAATAGATTACCTATTAAAAGGAAAATCCTGCTTTTGAAAAGTTTGAGTTTTTTTACAACTTTAAATAAAAATCCAGTTGGTTAAATTAAAGTCATTGAAAAAAGCTTAATTGAGGAATATTTTTTGGCTCTGAGCCCACTATTTTTCCATTTGATTGTAAACTGGATACATTTTATTCACTTCAGACTTGTCTTTCAGTATTTTATTTCACTGAGACCAGTAAATAATTGTTAATAGCCATGTTGAGTTCAGTCAGACTACTTTCTTCATGCAAATTACCCATTTTGGCTATATTATTGCCAGCCAGGCTTTTGATTGTTGACATTTTTATTGAATGTTTGTGCAAGGAATGTTGATATCTGCATATATTGTTTGACCCTTCACTAATCCTCTTTCATTTATTTCATTTGAAATGTCTTCTTCCCTCATGCCTTTATCATCCATCCATCAAAATATGGATCGGAGAAGGCAATGGCATCCCACTCCAGTACTCTTGCCTGGAAAATCCCACGGACAGAGAAGCCTGGTAGGCTGCAGTCCATGGGGTCTCTAAGAGTCGGACACAACTGAACAACATTTTCTCTAATTTTGTTGATAATTGATCAGAGAATGGGGTACTCTAGTTCATTACAGAGTCAAGTTAATAGAGCTATGTAATATATACTGTGCATGAAAGGCCCATTGTCTAGTATTAAAATTCAATAATAGCCTCAAACCTAAACTATACTGAAAACTTTTTGATCTTCCTTTAATGATTCTGAAAGCGCTTCAGGGTTTTGCAGAGACTCAAAGTTATCATCATCATTCTATATGTGTAGGGAAGTAATAAAGATTTCCAGTTCGTAGGTTATCAGATTGATTATTTTTTATTGCATTTCTTTAGTTTTGCCTTACCTCCCATTATAAGATTTTTAAGAGCCAAAATGTATTTATTTTGCATTTTGCACAAGACTTTATACAAATGGGTACAAAATTCATATTGTTATTGTTAGATTAGAGATTAGAATGTACACAAAGACTCTCATTTTAATGATTTCCTATCTTTTCCCTATACTAAATCCTTCAGATCTTACAAACTTACTTTTCCATCCCACAACTAGAAGAAAGTGCAAACAGTGGCCACTTTACCCTCTGATATTGACTAGTCATTTGGCCCCACAGCAGGTAATGCACAAGGAAGAAAGAAAGATGTGCACAGCCACATAGACTTGAGAGTTGTTGTCTCACCACTACATAACTTAGCATAACCTGATATAGTACTTACTTTATAAATGTCTTATATGTATTTCTGTCCTTAGGCAGTACATTCCTTGAGGGCAGAGGCCATATCTGAATCATTTATTTACCTTTAGTATTTTGCCAAGACAGGTTTAGTAGGCTGTCAAACAGCATTTGTAGAATAAAATGAAAAATAAATAATATTTATTTCCATTTAAAATATGATAATATTCTCAACTTGACCATTTTTTAAATGATCTTTTAGAATTAGAATTTAGCCTGAGGAAAATTCAGAACTATTACAACTTTTTCAGCCTGGAGTTTCTTCAAACTCTAGGTAATCATAAATCATCCCTGGCTGAGTTTTCTCCTCAAACCAACGCGTCTCCTCAGTCCCATTCTGGCTTACTTTGGACTCTCTTCTTCTTTTTCTGGTGCTATTTTTCTTCTGCTTTTTAAAGTTATTGCTTGTTCTGTTGTTTGCACTATTTCCCTCCAAGACTAGCTCCACAGTAGGAGACGATTTTCTCAGTTCCTCTGCCATCCTGATCTGTTAAAAGAGCCTGTAGGACTATCTCACGGGAAACCTTCCCACTAACTCCTGTTGAGTTAGATTGGGAGTGAGAGGTGTAACTACTGTGGTGAAGTTACAGCTATCCCTGAAGTTTCCAGAGCTCTTATGTCTCCTAGCTTATCATTCTCAATTTTCTCATTAAATGATTCAAGGGAGACTTCCTAGGATCCTTCTGAAATCTAATACAAGTAGTTTAAAGTGTAATCCAAGATAGATATTTCCCCCTGTCCAAGTTCTTTTTTTATTCATTTTTTAATGTAGGATCTTTCTTAAATCGAAATGTAGTGAATTTACAATATTGTGTAAACTGAATCAGTTACATAAGTGTGTGTATGTATCTATATACAGACCTATATAGAGATATATACACACACATGGGCTTCCCAGGTGGCATTAGAGGTAAAGAATCCACTTGCCAATGCAGGAGACATAAGACATGTGGGTTTGATCCCTGGGTTGAGAAGACCTCTTGGAGGAGGGCATGGAAACCCACTCCAGTATTCTCGCTTGGAGAATCCCATGGCAGAGAGGCCTGGTGGGCTACAGTCAGTAGGATTGCAGAGAGTCGGACACAACTGAAGCAACTTAGCTCGCATGCATATATATATATATATATATATATATATATTTCAGAATCTTTTCCCTTTTAGATTATTATAAAATATTGAGTATAGCTCTCTGTGTTACATAGATGGTCTTTGCTGATTATCTTATAGGTAGTAATGTGTATACATTAGTAGTGTGTATATAATTTAGGATATTAGTCCCAATATCCTAAATTATCCCTCCTTCCCTTTCTCCTTTGGTAACTATAAGTTTGTTTTGTATGCTGTGGGTCTATTTCTGTTCTGTATATAAGCTCATTTGTATCTTTTTTTTTAGATTCCATATATAAGCATTTTCATATGATATTTCTCTTTCTCTGTCTACCTGTTTCCTTAGTTTGATAATCTCTGCTGCTGCTGCTAAGTCGCTCCAACCGTGCCTAACTCTGTGTGACCCCATAGACAGCAGCCCACCAGGCTCTGCCATCCTAGGGATTCTCCAGGCAAGACACTGGAGTGGGTTGCCATTTCCTTCTCCAATGCATAAAAGTGAAAGTGAAGTCGTTCAGTCATGTTCGACCCTTAGCGACCCCATGGACTCCAGCCCACCAGGCTCAGCTGTCCTTGGGATTCTCCAGGCAAGAACACTGCAGTGGGTTGCCAGGTCATCCATATTGCTGCAGATGGAATTATTTCATTATTTTTGTGGCTGAGTAATATTTCATCATATATACACACACATACATATACACATACAGCATATATATGTATCAATATATTTATACACATCACACACACACACACACACACACACACACACATCTTCCTTATCCATTCATCTGCCATGGTTGCTCTCGTGCTTCCATGTCTTGGCTATTGTAAATAGTGCTGCTGTGAACATTAGGGTGCATATATATTTTCAAATTATGTTTTTCTCCAGTGAGATTGCAGGATCATGTGGTAGCTCTATTTTTAGTTTTTTAAGGAACCTCCATACTGTTATTAATAGTGGTTCTACCAATTTACTTTCCCACCAACAGTATAGGAGAGTTCCTTTTTCTTCACACCCTTTCCAGCATTTATTGCTTGTATATATTTTAATGATTGTCACTGTGACCAGTGTGAGATGATACCTCATTGTAGTATGTGAAAGTATGAGGGTATATTATATGAGAAATGCAAATTAGAGATTTGCATTTCTCCAATAATTAGCAATGTCGAACACCTTTTCATGTGTCTTTTGGTCTACTCTCTGTCTTCTTTGGAGAAATGTCTATGTAGGTCTTGCTTTCTTATTGATTTGTTTTTTTTTTGCTATTGTAATACATAAGCAGCTGTATGTTCTGTTTGTATATTTTGGAGATTAATCCTTACTGGTCACATCATTTGTAAATATTTTCTCCCATTCTGTAGGTTGTCTTTTTGTTTTCTTTATGGTTTCCTTTGCTTTTAAGTTTAATTAGGTACCATTTGTTTATTTTGGGTTTTATTTCCGTTACTCTAGGAGACAGTTTCTAGAAGATATTTCTATGATTTATGTCAAAAAGTATTGTGCCTATGTTTTCCTCTAGCAGTGTTTATAATATCTGGCTTTACATTAGGTCTTCAAACCATTTTGAAGTTTTGAGTTTCTGTACATGATATTAGAGAATGTTCTAATTTCATTTTTGTAAATATAGCTGTCCAGTTTTCCCAGTACCACTTACTGAAGAGACGGTATTTTCTCTATGATATATTCTTACTAGTAGTAGTTTTAGGTCTTCAATTCATTTGAAGACCTAAAAAGACCTAAATGTAAAGCCAGATACTATAAACACTCCTAGAAGAAAACGTAGGGACAATACTTTTTGACATAATTCATAGCAATATCTTCTTAAAACTGTCTCTTAGAGTAATAGAAATAAAAACAAAAGTAAACACATGGTACCTAATTAAACTTAAAAGCTTTTGCACAGCAAAGGAAACCATAAATACCCAATCTGCCACCTGAGAAATCTATATGCAGGTTAAGAAGCAACAGTAAGAACTGGACATGGGACAACAGACCAGTTCCAAATCAGGAAAGAAGTACATCAAGGCCGTATGTTGTCATCCTGCTTATTTAACTTATATGCAGAGTACATCATGAGAAATGCTGGGCTGGATGAAGCACAAGCTGGAACCAAGATTGCCAGGAGAAATATCAATAACCTCAGATATGCAGATGACACTGATATGCAGATATGCAGATGACACTGAAGAAGAACTAAAGAGCCTCTTGATGAAAGTGAAAGAGGAGAGTGAAAAAGTTGACTTAAAACTCAGCATTCAGAAAACCAAGACCATGGCTTTGGTCCCATCACTTCTTGGCAGATAGATGAGGAAACAGTGGAAACAGTGGCTGACTTCATTTTTCTGGGCTCCAAAATCACTGCAGATGGTGATTGCAGCCATGAAATTAAAAGACTCTTACTCCCTGTAAGGAAAGTTATGACCAACCTAGACAGAATATTAAAAAGCAGAGACATTACTTTGTCAACAAATGTCCATCTAGTCAAGGCTATGATTTTTCCAGTAGTCATGTATGAATATAAAAGTTGGACTATAAAGAAAGCTGAGTGCTGAAGAATTGATGTCTTTGAACTGTGGTGTTGTAGAAGACTCTTGAGAGTCCCTTGGACTACAAGGAGATCCAACCAGTCCATCCTAAAGGAAATCAGTCCTGGGAATTCATTGGAAGGACTGATGTTGAAGCTGAAACTCCAATACTTTTGCCACCTGATGTGAAGAGCTGACCCATTTGAAACGATCCTGATGCTGGGAAAGATTGAATGCAGGAAGAGAAGGGGACGACAGAGGATGAGATGGTTGGATGGCATCACTGACTCAATGGACATGAGTTTGGGTAAACTCTGGGTATTGGTGATGGACAGGATGGTCTGGCATGCTGTGGTTCATGGGGTCGCATAGAGTCGGACATGACTGAGTGAGTGAACTGAACTGAACTGAATGAGTATTCCAATACAAATGACTTGATGTATACTATTACTAACATTAAATATATATATATATATCTTCTCACTAAATATATTATTAGTAAAGAATCTTAGTCACTTGAGACCATCTTACCTATTTCACTTAGAACAGAGTATTCTAAAAGGCATGATAGAATTATATTTGATAGTAAATGTATAACATTCAACCTTTTCCTGTATCCACAGTCTGTTTCTTTCCTATAGATTCATAATAGAATTATTTCAACTAATATATTATCTTCATGAAGGTCAATTAATTATAGGCACTAGCAACTTATGACACTGTAGCCTTTACCTCATTTACAGGAAAGTTAATATACTTTGCTAGCTATTACTAGCCCTGTCATATTACCTGATATTGTTTAAGACAATGTCTGAAATTGCTAAAATTATTAATAAGTAGTTTTGTCCTATATTGGGCTTTGCTCTAGCTCAACTGATAATGTATCCACCTGCAATGCAGGAGACCCTGGTTTGATTCCTGTGTCAGGAAAATCCCTGGAGAAGTAAATGGCTACCCACTCTAGTATTCTGACCTGGAGGATTCCACGGACAGAGGAGCCTGATAGGCTACAGTCTATGGGGTCACAAAGAGTCAGACACGATGGAGCGACTTTCACTTTCACTTTGTTTGGTCTTATAGTCAGTTTGTTTCAACTCACATATTAAGATGATTGTTCCAGTGTTAGAAAATCTTCATTTTTCACATGGGTGTTATTTTAGCACTTAAGATCTACTAAGAGATACAGCACAGTTATTCCTGATCCCCCACATCCTAGGGTCATTAGCATTCATGCTAAATGAATGCTATTTAACTTAATAAGAAGTTCATTTCCTCTGTCCATTTACTGCCTCTTTAAGTGCCTATTTTTCTTCCTAAGCCTGCTGCAAGGCATGTGGGCAACGCGTTTTGAGGATTTAAAAAGATTTTCACTTCATATTTCTGGAATTGAATTGTTCTTTATCAGGATCCCAGATACAGATGGATCTATGGCTGTGTCCTGAACTGAACTGATGGCTGTGTCACACTCTTAGGCTTATTTCCTGACATCTTAGTCACATCCATAATGTTTCCAACAAAGTGGCTTATTCATTAATCTAATAATTTGAGCAAACTTTCAGTCCATTTGATTTTTATGAATTATTTGAATTATATTTTTAGGGACTATAATTGGACACCATCATTGTGGCTGAAAGAAAACCATGGTACCTCACTAATCTCAGGTAGATTTTGTATTTAGGTATTTGAATGCCATTTTAGAATTCATATTTGTTCACAATAAACAAGCACAAATTCTAAGAAATTATGTGGCTGTTGAAATGGAGCTGCCATTTTCTAAAGTATAACACCCATTTCTGTATGAATTTTTATTAAAGATGTTGAAGTACAAACCACGAAGAATGAGATATTGGCAAAGGAGATGCTATAGAAAGAACTACAACAGCAAAATCCTGATGGATTCTTTAACCATATAAGTCACTGGTGAGCAATAAAGCACTGTTAAGATTGCTTTAGAAATTAGGTCTTGACCTGACTTTTTGAAGAATAGCACAAAGTAAATTGAAAACAGAAACAGATACGTGTTTTTGAGAGAGACTGGGAGAACTACATTTCAGACTAATGAAGATGAAGGATGTCTGTTCTATCAAAGACAAAATTAATGACTCCAGTCCTAAAAGGGATAAATCATTCGATTTTAGAGTATATAGCATATACTCATGTCATAGGGAGGTACATAAAGAGTATGTCTCTACTCACAGAATAATTTGACTAAGATGAGGAAAATCAAGCCAGGAAAGCATGCAGCTTGTTCAGAGTTGCATGTCACTGTCCTGCCAATTTTAAGTCGCAAGAAGCTGTGGTATGTCCATGACAGTTTGCAGACATCACAATTTTATCCTCTTGGGACCTGCTGCACTGTTATTCTCCCAAGTCCTTGCTTTCCTCTAGCTTCTTCACTTCACTCAGATTTCTTTCCCTGATGCCAGTCCTCCCCCTTTTGGCCCTTTGCACCACCTGTCTGGCTCCAGATTTATGGATGTTTTCTTCCAGAGTCAACTTGAGATTGCTGAGCTAGCACAATGCACACACTAGGGCAAAACTCTCTGACCTTTCATCTCAGTCGTTAACATTCATTACTACTCATCACAAGCACCAAGTACTGCACCATTCATTGTCATTTTGACCATTTTTGTGCTATTGCTATCTAAAATCTCAGAAGCCAAATTGAAAACAACTCCTGACCACTTCGGTGTTGCCTTTACCTGGTGCTAATAGGAGCCAGATGCTTCAGCAGCAGAAATAGAGCAACCTGGTGACTTCAGCATTTGCATGATCTAGATTCACAAGAATACAAGTTAAAGGGAGAATGGTTTCAGTAACCGAAAAAGTTTTACAGTTTGTGAACCAATAGTATTCTGCTGTACATGATGACAAGTAAACCTAAAATTTTACGTAATAAGAATCACAAACATGCCAGAGACACAGAATACTTATAAAGTTTACACTGTTTAAACTTTTCTGGATGACTTGGTGTTGTGCAAATTGCACGGTTTTATTGTTTTGCTTGGTTGGTTTGTTTGTTTTAATCAGAGAGATGGCAGAATAATGACTCTGCCCTTAGGACTCTGCCACTTACAGCTGTCTTGATTAAGTCTAAGCTCACTTAAACACCCTGAGCTTCAGTTTCCACATCACTGAAACTGAAATAAATCTACCTTGCAGAGTCACTTCAAGTATTTAAAATAAAATTAGTACACTAGAATATATTAGGCACTTAGTAGTATGTTTACTAATATAAATCTAAAATTACTGCAGAATACCATGCATGTCAGTATTCAATTATGCAACATTATTTTAATTACTCTGATTATATATGTATATACATACATTATATATGCATATATAGCATATATATAAATATATTTATAAATAGCGTGTGTGTGTGTATATAAGTTTATATAATTGGTATTAAAGAAAGGTTTTAATTATCACAATGGACTCCCCCAACAAAGCCACAATCTCTGACATTCTGGCACTTGCCTCATGTCTTCCTTCTCTCAACTTATAATAAATTCCTTTATGTTCCCTTTGCTAAGGAGACTGAAAGCCTATCTCGTTCCTTAACTCTTGTGAATTTGGAAGAGAGGGAAATAGGGAAATCTCCACACTCTAATACATCCTGTGAAGCGTGTGTGTGTGTGTGTGTGTGTGAAGAATAATTATGTTTCAGAATACGTACTGTCCCTTCCAGTTGGTTTTCACTACCCTAAAATGATATAAACTTAGATAAATCAGAGAAAAGTATCTTTTGACTTAAAATCATCTTTCACTCCTGACTAATCCTCACTTGAAATACTAGTGTCTCTTTCTAGTGGTGTTTCAAATGTCACTCTGTCTGTTAGCTTTAGGAAGATTGTGCTACCCTAGGGATAACCATGCTCATGTCAATTCATGCCCCATTGGCTGAATTCCTTTAAGGACATAGTACTAAGTCACTTCAGACATGTCCAACTCTTTGCCACCCTATGGACTGTAGCCCACCAGGCTCCTCTGTCCATGGAATTCTCCAGGCAAGAATACTGGAGTGGGTTGCCATTTCCTTCTCCTTTAAGGACATAACCCCATCATAAAACTGGATTTAAAATCATCTTTCACTCCTGACTAATCCTCACTTGAAATACTAGTGTCTCTTTCTAGTGGTGTTTCAAATGTCACTCTGTCTGTATAGCTTTAGGAAGATTGTGCTACCCTAGGGATAACCATGCTCATGTCAATTCATGCCCCATTGGCTGAATTCCTTTAAGGACATAGTACTAAGTCACTTCAGACATGTCCAACTCTTTGCCACCCTATGGACTGTAGCCCACCAGGCTCCTCTGTCCATGGAATTCTCCAGGCAAGAATACTGGAGTGGGTTGCCATTTCCTTCTCCTTTAAGGACATAACCCCATCATAAAACTGGAAAAATAGGTAAAAGTTATCCTTGCTTTCCTTGCACTGATGAAGGTCTTTGTTGCACAAACTTATGTAACTGTTACCCTCTTCTCCATCTTCCTTTTGTCCCCTCGATTTCCCTACACATGTTGAAATTTCCTGCTCAACTAACATCACTTCTAAGTCTTTTTTAGTTGAATATGTTAATATGTTTAACTCATTTTAGATATTCTGTATACTATATATCAGTTTATTTGCACAACTTGAAGTTACTGCAGATACAAATAGATCTCAATAATAAAGTGTTTATGCAAATTGGTTTATTTTCAAGATAGTCTATCTAAAGGATTGCTTCAGCATCTTTCTGACAAAACAAAGAGGTGTATTTCCACCTACAAAATGTCTCTTAAATTCAGATAGAATCAGAAAATCTAGAAACCCTTCTATATCAAATGAAAATTTCAGCTCCGAGAGTTGAAGCTCTTTGTGTTTGCATACATGCATGCATATGTGTGCTTGTATGTGTGTGCAGC
Source organism: Aepyceros melampus (assembly GCA_006408695.1). Classification (NCBI taxonomy): domain Eukaryota; kingdom Metazoa; phylum Chordata; class Mammalia; order Artiodactyla; family Bovidae; genus Aepyceros; species Aepyceros melampus. The sequence goes on along the minus strand of SJXQ01008946.1, from coordinate 363 downwards.
TCTCACATCCCCATCTCCTCATGGCTCTATAACTCTTAACAGGGCTTCCCTCTCCTCCTTCTCCTTCTCAAACACTAAATCAGAATCTCAAGTTTTTTTTAATACAAAAAGACCCCAGGACTTCAGGCTTCAATTCACTTATTCCTTTTAACCACACTATGAGATGGATTCTATTAGCCTCATCTGAGAGATGTGGAAATAAGGCTGATAAAGATAACTAACTTATCTTAGGTCAAGTAATTAATATTTAGCAGAGTCTCGATTTGAATGGGGCAATATCTGAGGCCAAAAACCATGCTAAATCCCTAAAATAGTATTTCTCCAAAAAACTTCATAGAAAGATTGATTATATTCATCTCAGTT
>SJXQ01008945.1:184600-221030 GCA_006408695.1 Aepyceros melampus | reverse complement strand
GACTCGATGGATGCAACTCTGAGTGAACTCCAGGAGTTGGTGATGGACAGGGAGGCCTGGCATGCTGCGATTCATGGGGTTGCAAAGAGTCGGACACGACTGAGCAACTGAACTTGAACTTACCTGAGATCCTGCACACACCCTAATCTTGTCAGCAACCCCACCCTTGAACTATTGCTATAAAACTCCTCACAAAATCCTCTTGGGTGGGCACAATAGTTTTCAAGAACAGGAGCCTGTCATGTCCCACTATGACTGGTGAAACAATAAAGCTATCCTTTCTTCAGTCAGTTTAGTCGCTTAGTTGTGTCTGACTCTTTGCAACCCCATGAACTGCAGTACGCCAGGCCTCTCTGTCCATCACCAACTCCCAGAGTTTACTCAAACTCATGTCCATTGGGTCACTGATGCCATCCAGCCATCTCATCCTCTGTCATCCCCTTCTCCTCCTGCCTTCAATCTTTCCCAGCATCAGGGTCTGTTCAAATGAGTCAGTTCTTCGCATCAAGTGGCCAGAATATTGGAGTTTCAGCTTCAGCATCAGTCTTTCCAATAAACATTCAGGACTGATTTCCTTTAGGATGGACTGATTGAATCTCCTTGCAGTCCAAGGGACTCTCAAGAGTCTTCTCCAACACCACAGATCAAAAACATCAATTCTTCTGTGCTCAGCTTTCTTTATAGTCCAACTCTCACATCCATACGTGATTACTGGAAAAACCATAGCTTTGACTAGATGGACCTTTGTTGGGAAAGTAATGTCTCTGCTTTTTAATATGCTGTCTAGGTTGGTCATAACTTCTTCCAAGGAGCAAGTGTCTTTTAATTTCATGCCTGCAGTCACCATCCACAGTGATTTTGGAGCCCCCCAAAATAAAGTCAGTCACTGTTTCCACTGCTTCCCCATCTATTTGCCATGAAGTGATGAGACCAGATGCCATGATCTTAGTTTTCTGAATGTTGAGCTTTAAGCCAACTTTTTCACTCTCCTCTTTCACTTTCATCAAGAGGCTGTTTAGTTCTTCTTCACTTTCTGCCATAAGGGTGGTGTCATCTGGATATCTGAGGTTATTGATATATCTCCCGGCAATCTTGATTCCAGCTTGTGCTTCTTCCAGCCCACGTTCCTCATGACATACTCTGCATATAAGTTAAAAGAGCAGGGAGACAATATATGGCCTTGACATGCTCCTTTCCCAATTTGGAACCAGTCTGTTGTTCCAAATCGGTTCTAACTGCTGCTTTCTGACCTACATACAGATTTCTCAAGAGGCAGGTCAGGTGGTCTGGTATTCCCATCTCTTTCAGAATTTTCCACAGTTTGTTGTGATCCACAAAGTCAAAGTCTTTGGCATAGTCAATAAAGCAGACATAGATGTTTTTCTGGAACTCTATTGCTTTTTCAATGATCCAACTGATGTTGGCAATTTGATCTCTGGTTTCTCCCATCAGAGTCTTTTCCAGTGAGTCAACTCTTTGCATGTGGTGGCCAAAGTATTGGAGTTTCAGCTTTAGTATCAGTCCTTCCAGGAACACCCAGGACTGATCCCCTTTAGAATGGACTGGTTGGATCTCCTTGCAGTTCAAGGGACTCTCTTTCCTACTTCACCCCTCTTAAAAGTAGATTACCATTTGTAAAAGCTATAATATATACATGTATTTTCCCCATATACCCCTGCTCCTCACACATTCGTAGCCTTCCTTACTCTCTACATCCCACACCAAAATGGTGTATTTGTTATAATTGATGAACCTATATTGACTCATCATTATCACCCAAAGTCTGTGGTTAACCTTTTTAAAAATATTTTTTAAATTTTATTTATTTATTAGGCTGATTATTTTGGGCTCCAAAATCACCACAGATGGTGATTGCAGCCATGAAATTAAAAGATGCTTACTCCTTGGAAGGAAAGTTATGACCAACCTAGACAGCATAGTTAAAAGCAAAGATATTACTTTGCCAACAAAGGTCTGTCTAGTCAAGGCTATGGTTTATACAGTGGTCATGTATGGGTGTGAGAGTTGGATTGTGAAGAAAACTGAGCGCCGAAGAATTGATGTTTTTGAACTGTGGTGTTGGAGAAGACTCTTGAGAGTCCCTTGGTCTGCAAGGAGATCCAACCAATCCATCCTAAAGGAGACCAGTCCTGGGTGTTCATTGGAAGGACTGATGCTGAGGTTGAAACTTCAATACTTTGGCCACCTCATGTGAAGTGTTGACTCATTGGAAAAGACCCTGATGCTGGAGGGATTGGGGACAGGAGGAGAAGGGGATGACAGAGGATGAGATGGCCAGATGGCATCACCGACTCAATGCACACGAGTTTGGGTAAACTCTGGGAGTTGGTGATGGACAAGGAGGCCTGGCGTGCTGAGGTTCATGGGGTCGCAAAGAGTCAGACACGACTGAGCGACTGAACTGGCTGACTGACTGACCAGGTCTTAGTTGCAGCAAGCAAGATCTTCACTGCAGAGTGTGGGATCTAGTTCACCAACCAGGGATCCAAACAGGGTCCCCTGTGCTGGGAGTGTAGAGCCTTAGCCATTGCACCACCAGGAAAGTTCCTGTAGTTCACTCTCAATGAACATTCTACAGGTTTTGACAAGTGTGTAATGACATGTATCTACCATTGCAGTATCAGACAGAAGTTTCACTGCCTTAAAGCTTCTCTGTGCTCTGCCTGTTCATCTCTCCCTTTCCCACCTCCCCACAACAATTAATCTTTTTACTGCCTTTTCCAGAATGTTATATAGTTGGAATTTTACTACATGTAGCCCTTTCAGATTGACTTCTTTCACTTAGTAATATGCATGTCTTTTCACAGTTTGATAGCTCATTTCTTTTTAGTGCTAAACAAACATCTTGGTTTAAATGCACCAGTGTTTATTCATCCATTCACCTACTGAAGATCATGTTGGTTGTTTTAAGTTTTGGCAATTATGAATGAAGATGTTATAAACCTCCATGGGAAGGTGTTTGCATGAACATAAACTTTGAATTCCTTTGGGTAAATACCAAGCAGGGGCTATTACTGGATCATTTGGTTAGAGTATGTTTAGTTTTTAAAACTAAACTAAAACTAAACTAAAAACATTTGACAAACTGTCTTTCAAAGTTGCTGTACTATTCTGTATTCCCATCAGCAGTAAGTGAGAGTTGTTATTGCTCCACCTTCTTGCCAGCACTTGGTGTTTATCAGTGTTTTGGATTTTGGACTTTCTAATAGGCATGTCGTGGTATCTTGCTGTTGTTTTAATTTGCAACTTTTAATGACATATGATGTTGAACATCCTTTCATATGCTTACTTGCCATCTGTATATCTTCTTTGGTGAGGTATCTGTTCAGGTTTTTGATCTATTTTGTTAAACAGGTTGTTTGTTTTTTTTATTGTTGAACATTGTGTTCTTTGTATATTTTGGATAATAGTCCTTTATCAGATGTGTCTTTTGCAAATATTTTTCTGTGGTTCGACTTTTCGTTGTCTTAACATTCTCTTTCACAGAGTAGAACTTTTTAATGAAATATAGTTTATCTTTTCATTTAGTTCAAAATATTTTAAAACTTGTATTAAGATTCTCTTTTGAACTTACTTGCTATTTAGAAGCATGTTGTTTAGTCTCCAAATATTTGGAGATTTTCCCAGATATTTTGTTGTTATTGATTTCTAGTTGAATTCCACTGTTATCTGAGCAGATATTATATGATCTCTATACTTTTCACCTTGTTAAGGTGTGTTTTGTGGTCCCAAATGTGATCTTGGTGAATATAATACATTTTTTTATTATGTGAAAAGAATAGCACAATGAGTTAAATTTTCATCACTCATCTTCAGCTCTTATCCACACATGACCAATCTTATTTCCTTACTGATTTCTCCTGGCCATTGTAAAGCAAATTTTATTTATTTATTTTTAAACATCTATTCATTTGTTTGGCTACATCTAGTCTTAGTTCCAGCACACAGGATCTTCATCTATATTCCTTTCATTGCGGTGCACAGACTTTCTAGTCATGGCCCATAAGCTCAGTAGTTGCAGCTCTGGGTCTTGGTCACTCCGAGGCATGTGGGATCTTAGTTTCCTACTAGGGATCAAAACTGCATTGCCTGTATTGCAAAGTGGATTCTTAACCACTGGGCCACCAGGGAAGTCCTTGTAAAGCAAATTTTAGACAATATTATTTTATCCATAAATACTTCGATATATATCAGAGTGTAGTCATCACCCCTGAGAATGTGGTCCTTCTAAGCTCAACAAAATCAGCCTATGCCCACCGATACTCATTGATTTCATTGATATCCTATCTTTACCCACTCCACCCTGTGCCTTCTCCTAGACCAAAGCTGGATCAATCTAATTTGACTCTTTGCATTGAGAAGACTCCAGAAGCTGATGATGTGTACATGATCTTAGGCAGCTACTTTGGATGGGCAAAGCAATAATGTTGCAGTTGGCAGTTTGAATCCAGGTTCCATCACTTTTATTTATTTACCTTTTGGCTATACCATGCAGCATGTGGGATGCTATTCCTCTTTCCACAGATTGAACCTTTGCCCCCTGCATTGAACCCTTGAAGTCTTAACCACTGAACTACTAGGAAAGTCCCAGGTGTCACCACTTTTAAGACACTTAAACTTGAGCAAGGCCTTTAACTTCTCGAGCCATGTCTTAGTTTTCCTCTCTGATTAAATACAGATTATAAAGCCTACTTCACCAAATTGTTATGAAGCTTAACTAAGGCAGTAGAAATGAAAACCATGCTAGTCATTATTCTGGTTTATGCAGCAACAAAACCATGTTAAGGATAGAGGTTTTCAGTTAGCTTTTTTGTACAAGGTCCTCTTTTGCATAGGAAGCCCTGTGATCTTTAGAAGCCTAGAAATTCCATGAACCCACAAGTCCCCAGGCACCAATTATCAGAACAAGGCTGAGTTTGGACCCGATAGAGATTGAATCTTGAACATGGGACACTAGGCAACCCAAACGCTCCCTCATGAGCTGGATGTTATTTGATCCACTGAGACATAAAGTTGGAACAGCACTCAGTGCCTAATGGAAATAGTAATCAGAAGATAGGGCTCCAGCAGGTCTAAAAGCTAAAGAAAATTGTGTGAGCAGGTCAGCCGTACTCCCGTGGTTCTTGCTCCTATTGTTCTACCATTTCTTTCTCAGCACATAACCATAGCCTCATGGGGAATTATTACTAATTGACAGTGGAAGGAAAAGGACAGGCTTAATTTACACATTGGTGTATATAATATGGCCTCAAGTGAACAGATGCTGTTTACCTCTTCCTACAGAAACAAGTCTGTAGACAGGAAGGGAGGGAAATCTTCCCAGTAGACAGTGTTGGGTTTTTCGTTGTTGTTGTTTTTATTTTATTTTACGTGTTTATTTATTTCTGGCTGTGCTGGGTCTTTGTTGCTGCACCAGCTTCTCTCTAACTGCAGTGAGCAGGGGCCACTCTCTAGTTGCGAGTACATGGGCTTCTCATTGCAGCGGCATCTCTTGCTGTGGAGCTCGGGCACTTGGGTGAGCAGGCTTCAGTATTTGTGGCCTGTGGGCTCAGTAGTTGTGGCTCCTGGGCTTTAGAGCTTAGGCTGAATTGTTGTGGTGCATGGACTAAGCTGCTCGTTGGCATGTGGGCTCTTCCCAGATCAGGGATTGAACCTGGGTCTCCTACATTAGCAGGCAGATTATTTACCACTGCGTGAAGCCCTGAGTGTTATAAGTCTGCATCTGTCATCCTATTAACGGAGAGATGGCCCAGGGTATGTAAGTATCAATTTACAGTCAGTAGTTCATGGGTTGGAAGATAGTCATTGGCTTTTGAAGAACAAAACTAGAAGACTGGGGACAAGGAAGTCTGGGTCTCTGTCTCTCCCTCTCTGCCTTCACCTCTTTCCCCTTTATAACCCTGGTACTCCCACCGCCCCCAACACTGTCTTCTTGTTCCTGCTCCTCACAGTGCAGCGTCCACAGACTCACAGAGCAAACCAGCCCCAATGCCACAGATACCACTCTACACCCATAAACAGGTGCCCACCTGTTTCCACAAGGATGAGTCCCCAGAAGTTGGGTTAGCCTGAGACCTTACCTACCTTCCTCTCATGATTCTGGAAAATATGAGGTGTGCTTTCAGAAATGAACTGTTATGTTCTGTTCCATCTCAGAGCAGTTCATAATCCACAAAGTATGATCCAGGAGCTTGGAATCAAACTTTTTTTTTTTTTTTACTGTGCCGCAAAGCATGTGGGATCTTAACTCCCCAACTAGGGATCAAACTCATGCCCCCTGCATTAGAATTATAGAATCTTGGACTGCCAGGGAATCGGACCCAGGCTTGGTTCTGAATTCCAATCTACCTATTAGCTGTGTGGCTTTGAGCTTCATGCCTCTGAGCCTCCAGCTCACTGATATGTGAAATGGGGATAATAATATCTACCTGAAAGGATTCCACGGGCAACAAATGAAAGAGAGGAGAAAGCAACACAAAACCCAGTCCTTGGAAAACAGGATTTCAAAAATACCATTTTTTCTTCCATGTCTTGAATATAATGCTAGATATATTCCCTAAAAAACTTCACTTTGGCAATTTTGCCTTTGGCTATTTCTATATTTCCAGAAAACAGCATTTATGTGTGTGTTTGTGTATGCCTGTGTACACATGCATATTCTCCAGTTCTGCTGAAAGGGAGAAGGTCAAAGTCAGTCTGTTGTGTATGTGAGTATGTCTGTGTGTATCTGCATGCTTATCTTGGAGATCCCAAGAAAATGAATCCATTAAACCTGACTCAGATCATTGTCTGTTAGTTTTTAAAGTGGGTCATCATTAAGACCTTACTGTATGCTTGCTCTAGATTCCATGAAGCACAAATCAATGTGAGATAATGCTTTCTGCCTACAAGGATTTACTAGTCAAGACTCTTCAAACTAGCTTCAAGATGCAGAAATATAGTGGCTAAAGTTGAAAGACTACAGAAAGAGTAGAAGTCGATCTGTTTTCAGATTTGGCTGGATCCAGGGCTTAAACTCTGTCGGGATTTTTCTTCTTGTGTTTGAATCTCTTTTCCTTTCTTCATTCTAACCTTTGCTCTTAGACTGGCTCCTCTATGGGGTAGGATATATGGCCATAGGGCAGCCTCAATCTTGCATCTTCAGAGCATACAACCAGAGAGAAAACAAGACTCTTTCCTGCAAGTTCTAATGAGAGAAGTCCTACAGGAAAGCTCTGATTGTCTAGGCTTCATTTCAGTTCAGTTCAGTTCATTTCAGTCAGTCATGTCCGACTCTTTGTGACCTCATGAATTGCAGCACACCAGGCCTCCCTGTCCATCATCATCTCCCAGAGTTCATCAAACTCACATCCATTGAGTCAGTGATACCATGATGCCATCTCATCCTCTGTCGTCCCCTTTTCCTCCTGCTCCCAATCCCTCCCAGCTTCAGGGTCTTTTCCAATGAGTCAGCTCTTTGCATGAGGTGGCCAAAGTACTGGAGCTTCAGCTTTAGCATCATTCCTTCCAAAGAACACCCAGGATCTACTTCAGAATGGACTGGTTGGATCTCCTTGCAGTCCAAAGGACTCTCAAGAGTCTTTTCCAACACCACAGTTCAAAAGCATCAATTCTTCAGTGCTCAGCTTTCTTCACAGTCCAACTCTCACATCCATACATGACCACTGGAAAAACCATAGCCTTGACTAGACGGACCTTAGTCGGCAAAGTAGTCTCCACTTTTGAATATGCTATCTAGGTTGGTCATAACTTTTCTTCCAAGGAGTAAGTGTCTTTTAATTTCATGTCTGCAGTCACCATCTGCAGTGATTTTGGAGACCCCAAAAATAAAGTCTAACACTGTTTCCACTGTCTCCCCATCTATTTCCATGTATTCATTGCTGGCCCAATCACTATGCCTTAGGAATCAATAATGGGTTTTTATTGTTATTGTTGTTTTGTTGTTTATTTTGGCCATACTGCACAGTGTGTGGGATCTTAGTTCCCTGATCAGGGACAGAACCCTCTGGTATAAGCATGAAGTCCCAACCACTGGAACACTAGGGAAGTCCCAGGAATCAATGTTTTTTGGTTTATTTTTTAACATTTAATTTTTAAAATATTGATTAATTTTTATTTATTTGGCTGTGTTGGATTTAGCTGTAGCACACAGGCTCTTGGCTCCATCATGGGAGATCTTGCATTGTGGTGCATGGATTCTCTGGTTGTGGTGCTCTGGCTCAGTAGTTGCTGTGCACAGGCTTAGTTGCTCAGCAGCGTGTGGGGTCTTAGGTCCTTAACTAGGGATCAAACCCTCATCCCCTAAATTGCAAGACATTCTTAACCACTGAACTCACCAGGGAGGTTCCAGGGATCACTAGGTTAGGCTTATACTACCCACTGTGATATTGCAATTTATAAGAAATATATATTTGGTCATTCAGGTAACCCAAATACATTTCTCATATTAATTAGGTCTTCATCCACAGTTCCTGGTTCACAGCTTCCCAAAATCTTGGAATTTCCTAAGTGATAAAGCTATCTTTTTTGCATGAGAGGTGATTTTTGGAAGTAGCTATGGATGGGGGTTGAATGCAGGAGGAACCAATTATGTGATTAGAGGGTAGAACTTTCAGTCCTTCCCTATTCTCAAACCTCAGGGAGGGAAGAAGGGCTGGAAGTTGAATCAATTCTCATTTGCCAATGATTTAATCAATCATAACTATGGAATGAAAGTGAAAGAAAGTGAAGTCGCTCAGTCATGTCTGACTCTTTGCGACCCCGTAGACTGTAGCCCACCAGGTTCCTCTGTCCGTGGGATTCTCCAGGCAAGAATACTGGAGTGGGTTGCCATTTCCTTTTCCAGGGGATCTTCCCAACCCAGGGATCGAACCCAGGTCTCCTGCATTGCAGGCAGACGCTTTATCCTCTGAACCACCAGGGAAGCAACCTCCATAAAACCCCAAAGAATAACTTTTTGGCCCTTTTTGGAGAGCTTCCACATTGGAGAACAAGAGCAGTTCCAAGTGCCACCATGCCAGGTTTCAGGCTCCATGAGGAGAGAAGCTTCTTTGTTTGGGATGTCACTCTGAGTATCTCTTCATCTGGCTGTTGATTTGTAACCTTTGAGATCCTTTTATTGGGGCTTCCCATGTGGCGCTAATTGTAAAGAACCCACCTGCTAATGCAGGAGACATAAGAGACACAGGTTCCAAAGATCTTGTGGAGGAAGGTATGGCAACCCACTCCAATATTCTCGCCCAGAGAATCCAATGAAGAGACGAGCCTGGCAGACTGCAGTTCCATGGGGTTCCAAAGTGTTGGACATGAGTGAGCATGAAGAATAATCCTTTTATAATAACTTGGCAATCTAGTGAGTAAACGGGTTTTCCTGAGTTCTATGGCCATTCTAACAAATTAACTGAACCCCAAGAGGAGATCATGGGAACCTCTAATTTAAAGCCAATCAGTGAGAAGTACAGGTAGAAACCTGGGCTTGTGATTGGTCTGAAGTGGAGGGCAGTCTTGTGGGACAGAGCCCTGTACCTGTGGAATCTGATTCTATCTCTAGGTAGATACTGTCAGAACTCAGCTGAAGTCTCTGATATCCTGCTGGCATCCAAGAATTCCTTGTTAGTGTGGGGAAGTTCATGTGTGCACACATGAACACATACACATGTGAGCACACACACAGAGACACACAAAGACACTCACAGAAACACACACACACACACACACTGAAATTGAGTCCAGGAATCCTTAGGATCTACCCTCACTGGTAGCTGGAAGTGCAAGGTATCAAAAATGACAGACTTGTGTGTCTGGAGGGCAGGGCAATTTCCCAGAAGGAAGTTACAGTTATGGGCAGATAATATAAATAATAATCTGTCACACAGATGCATGTTAAATGTTGCTATGGAGGAAATACATGTCAGTGACATAACTAGTAAAAAAGTCAATATTCTTAAATTCTATTTTGATAGTGTCAGTAATAGATTGTCTTCTATACAATTAGAACGAGGTGTTTGTCTTTTGATAATAGAAACTGACAATGTATTTAAAAGTTTTAGAAAGGGCTTCCCTGGTGGCTCAGTGGTAAAGAATCTGCCAGCCAATGCAGGAGACACAGGTTCAATCCCCGGTCCAGGAAGATCCCACATGCCATGGAGCAGCTAAGCCCGTGTGCCACACCTACTGAAACCCACACACCCCGGGGCCCATGCTCCACAAGAGAAGCCACTGCAATGAGAAGTTTGTGAACTGCAGCTGGAGAGTGGCCCCTGCTCTCTGCAACTTGAGAAAAGTCCGAGAAGCAGTGAGACCCAGCACAGCCAAAAATAAATATATAAAACTAATTTTTAAAAACTTAAAAATTTTAGAAAAAAATGTATCCAGTTATTTTCAGCAAATTACCACAGCTTCACACTCAATGCATGTCCATGAGATGAAGTTTAGTATGTCATGATTGGGGGTAAACTGAATTATGTTACTTTTCCAGTCTACCCCATACTGCATAGGGATTCTTTCTGTGACCCTAAATGCCTATCAATCCTGATATTAACATTTTCTGACATCAATATCATAATGTGAATCTACTAGATATAAACAGATATAATAGTCTTTGAATTCACTAATGATGCTTTCAGAGAGAAGTTTGGGATCCTGGGATCTGTTCCAGCTTTTATGATGTCTTGGGATAGAACCAGAAGTACCCAATGGGAGGGGCTTAGACCTGGATATGAACTTGATTTGCTGACGTGGTGGACAATGGGAAAGGTGGGCCAATGAGTCAAGAATTGTGGAGACAAGATCAATAGTCCTTGGCAAGTGCTTGGGAAAAGGGGACAAAGTAGAGTGAGGAGCCTGGAATGATACTGAAGTAGGGTGGAGGTACTGGTCCCAGAACTAGGAGACAGGGAGGCAAAGTCTGTTGAAGGAGAGTCCCATTTTATTTATTTATTTTGACTGAGCGGCTTGCAGAATCTTATCTTGGTTTACTGAGCAATGATTGAACCAGTGTCCCCTGCAGTCGAAGCACAGAGTCCTAACCACTGGACCCCCAGGGAAATACCAAGAGTCCCATTTTAGACAGTGAGAATGAGCTGCCAGTATCTGGTAGTACCATGAGACTGAAACTCAGAAAAGAAGATGGATTTTGGCAGGCTTCCCTGGTGGCTCAGGTAGTAAAGAATCTGCCTGCAATACAGGAAACCCAGGGATTGAACCCAAGTCTCCTGCATTGCAGGTGGATCCTTTACCAGCTGAGCCACAAGGGAAGCCCAAGAATACTGGAGTGGGTAGCCTATTCCTTCTCCAGCAGATCTTCCCAACCCAGGAATCAAACCAGGGTCTCCAGCATTGCAGGCAGATTCTTTACCAACTGAGCTATCAGTGAATCCCCTATTCATGAGGACTCCACCCAAATTACCCTAATTACCTCCCAAAGGCCCACTTCCAAGCACCATCACATTGGGATTAGGCTTCAATGGAGGGATGCACATTCAGTTATAGCACACGTTATGGCAACGAGCCCCATTGTTAGTGCCATTAAGTTGAATCATTCGGGTGACTGTGGAAACATACTGTGCAACTTGTCTTAAGACCAGACATGAGGATGAGGGTCCATAGACTCAAAGACTGGAGAGACTTTGCTAACAACCAGGTGGCTGATAGGCCTGTTTGAGATCCCCTAACTTAGAACAGCATTTCCCTTCTGAGGCTTTAAAGGTTAGATTGGTTTGAGACTCCTTTTTCAAAGTCCTGCAGCCACTGTAACCACAGCCCAGAGCCTGGGGTGGTGGGAATAGGAGGCAATGACAGCCCGCTATAGTTTGCTACAGAAAAAGCTCAGGACTTACCTTGTGGTTCAGAGGTTAAGACTGCACTCCCACTGCAGGGGTCCTGGGTTTGATCCCTGGTCAGGGAACTAAGATCCCACATGCAGCATGGCCAAAACAAACAAACAAACAAAAGATGTTAGACTGGACAAGGGGCAGCCAACATGAATGAGAGGGGCTGAGCCTGGCTCTTCCTTCCCCATTTCTAAGGATCTGATTATCCTGGCACAGAATTTTCTGGACTCTGGGACAACTGAGATTTGGAATCATTGACTGAGAAAACTCTGCTGTGAGCTGGGTCCAGGTTCACAATGGGGTATGAAGGTAAATGCTGTGTGTCAAGTGCCAAGGCCACATCCCAGGCCCTCTGGCCAGGTGAGAACACGATCCCCACCCACCTCACCCAACCTGTCCCTGGAGTCTAAGGAGTTTGTTTGGAAGGCAGTAACAAACAGAGAAGAAAACATCACGTTGGGGAAGCATTCCTGACTGACGAAGCAGTGCCGTCTTGACTTGCCAGTAACCTGAGACAGGGAGAGCAGGGGGATACTTTGCTTTCTTCTGGGCTTCCCTGGTGGCTCAGAAGATAAAAAATCTGCCTGCCATGTGGGAGACCTGGGTTTGATCCGTGGTTGGGAAGATCCCCTGGAGAAGGAAATGGCAACCCACTCCAGTATTCTTGCCTGGAGAATCCCATGGACCAAGGAGCCTGGTAGGTTATAGTCCATGGGGGTCACAAAGATTCAGACATGACTAAGTGACTAACACTTTGATTTACTCCCCATCCAAGGGCGACCCACAACCAAAGATTTACTAACTTGGGCCAATACAAAAAGAAAGATCTTAGAAGAGGGACTTCTGGAGCTCTGTGGACCCACTTCCTAGTGAAACTGGTAAAATTTTTTAAAAAATCATTTAAAGTCTCCAGAAATGGTCCCAAAGACATACAGCAAATGAACACATATTTTTAAAATTTTATTTCTTTATTTTTGACTGTACTGGGTCTTCACTGCTTGCTTCAAGCAGGCTTTTTCTAGTTGCAGTGAGCAGAGGCTACTAAAGATGGATGGGCTTCTTTCTCATTGCAGTGGCTTCTTTAGGGTGTGTAGGCTTCAGTATTTGTGGCTCTTGGGCTCTAGAACACAGGCTCAGTAGTTGTGACACAAGAATTTAGTAACCCCAAGGCCTGTGGGATCTTCCAGAACCAGGGATAGAACCCATGTTCCCTGCATTGGCAGGCAGATTCTTAACCACTGGACCACTAGGGAAGTCCTTGAACAAATATTTATTCACAAAAACCTATTAAAATTCAATATTAAAAAAAATCAGTATGAATAATTCTAAGGTATTTGAACCCAGATGTGCTCCCTGCCTTCAGCTTTTCAACTTGGCAGGATGGAGACTCTACTCGAGATTGATTCAGCCAAGAACTCAGGGCTCCCACCTCTCTTCCTCAGCTCCCAGTTGGAGAACTGTCTTCCTGAAAGGGGCAGTGTATGGTCAGGCCACTCCAAGTGTCTGTTCTCTTGCTCTCTATACATTCCTGCTTGACCAGTGTTTGCTTCACATATATCCTACTCACATGACTGAACTTACACATACTTACCCCAGGCACCAGATAATGATTATTCTTATCAAAGAAGCATTGAGGGGTTGCTCCTCTGCTGGTTTCCCTGGTAACACATGAACCAACCTGATGTCCATTTCCCTGATAACTGGCAATCTCCACTTCCTCCTGGGAGCAAAGACTGCTGCCATGCCCTGCCTGCTGTCCACCGTACACAGTGGTGTGTCACTCCTTGCTTCAGATGTCTAAACTCCTCCATCCAGCAAACCATTGATGTCTCTCACTGATCTGGGCTCTTTGGGTTTGAAGCTGGGCAAGGACAGGCCTTGCAGGCCTGAATGGTGTAGCACAACAGGCAGGACATCAGCATTTCTCATCTGGCCCCCAGTTACCCATGTCAGGTAAGTGGCTGGCTGGTGGAGGCTGCCATTTTTCACCCAGCTGCCACTCATGAGGAGGAAGCTCTACCTTGAACATGGTGCCAATGAGAATACTGGGACCCCAACTGCCCTTGTCCCAGCTCATAAGGCAGTCATTTTACACCAAGAGAAAGAAGACACGGAGATCTGAGACTACCACCCCGATTTCCCACCCCCCCTCACCCCACCCATCTACCAAACGTCAGACTCCTAAATGGGAATATCACTCAGAGAGGAGAGGGCTTCTTCTGTCTTTACTCCCAGATCCAGAACTGTGACTCAGAGATTTTTGCCTAGGAAGAGAAATAAGCCGTAAAACAAATAGTTCCTAATCTCTTCTCAAGGAACCGACTTTATTAGAAACAGAGTACAAAGAACTTCAAGCCTAAGAGCACTATCAGAAACAGTGGAGGTTGTGGTGGCAGTTAGGAAGATTAGTGGCCTCACTGGGCATATCGGTTAAATTGGAGGCCAGCTGGTTTTTCCACAAGTCTGGAGGACAGAAGCAGCTGAAAGGAGCTTCTTGTTGTTTTGTGTCCTACTCTTTGCAACTCCATGGATTGCAGCACGCCAGTCTTCCCTGTCCTTCGCCATCTCCCAGAGTTTGCTCAAACTCATGTCCACTGAGTCTGTGATGCCATCCAACCAGCCTGAGATCAAATCTTAAAAGCTGACTTTGAGAACTATCCTTCTTAGAAGACAAATTTTATTGGTTTAGTTTAAGGAGCAGTTTATGCCCCTAGGACATTGTTGAAAACAATGGAGGAATCAGATGATAGTTCAGTTCAGTTCAGTTGAGTTGCTCGGTCCTGTCCAACTCTTTGTGACCCCATGAATTGCAGCATGCCAGGCCTCCCTGTCCATCACCAACTCCCAGAGTTTTCTCAAACTCATGTCCATTGAGTCACTGATGCCATCCAGCCATCTCATTCTCTGTTGCCCCCTTCTCCTCCTGCCCCCAATCCCTCACAACATCAGGGACTTTTCCAATGAGTCAACTCTGCATGAGGTGGCCAAAGTACTGGAGTTTCAGCTTCAGCATCAGACCTTCCAATGAACACCCAGGACTAGTCTCCTTTAGGATGGACTGGTTGGATCTCCTTGCAGTCCAAGGGACTCTCAAGAGTCTTCTCCAATACCACAGTTCAAAAGCATTAATTCTTTGGTGCTCAGCTTTCTTCACAGTCCAACTGTCACATCCATACATGACCACTGGAAAAACCATAGCTTTGACTAGACCGACCTTTGTTGGCAAAGTAATGTCTCTGTTTTTCAATATGCGAGTTAGGTTGGTCATAACTTTCCTTCCAAGGAGTAAGCATCTTTTAATTTCATGGCTGCAATCACCATCAGCAGTGATTTTAGAGCCAAAAAAATAAAGTCTGACACTGTTTCCACTGTTTCCCCATCTATTTCCCATGAAGTGATGGGACCAGATGCCACGATCTTTGTTTTCTGAATGTTGAGCTTTAAGCCAACTTTTTCACTCTCCTCTTTCATCAAGAGGCTTTTTAGTTCCTCTTCACTTTCTGCCATAAGGGTGGTGTCACCTGCATATCTGAGGTTATTGTAAATTCTCCCGACAATCTTGATTCCAGCTTGTGCTTCTTCCAGACCAGCATTTCTCATGATGTACTCTGCATATAAGTTAAATAAGCAGGGTGACAATATACAGCCTTGACGTACTCCTTTTCCTATTTGGAACCAGTCTGTCTCACATCTATACGTGACCACTGGAAAAAGCATAGCCTTGACTAGATGAACCTTTGTTGGCAAAGTGATGTCTCTGCTTTTGGTATGCTATCTAGCTTGGTCATAACTTTCTTTCCAAGTAGTAAGCATCGTTTCATGGCTGTAATCACCATCTGCAATGATTTTGGAGCCCCCAAAATAAAAGTCTGCCACTATTTCCACTGTTTTCCCATCTATTTCCCATGAAATGATGGGACCAGATGCCATGATCTTCGTTTTCTGAATGTTGAGCTTTAAGCCAGCCTTTTCACTCTCTTCTTTCATTTTCATCAAGAGGCTTTTTAGCTTCTCTTCACTTTCTGCCATAAGGGTGGTGTCATCTGCATATCTGAGGTTATTGATATTTCTCCCGGCAATCTTGATTCCAGCTTGTGCTTCTTCCAGACCAGCATTTCTCATGATGTACTCTGCATAGAAGTTAAATAAGCAGGGTGACAATATACAGCCTTGACGTACTCCTTTTCCTATTTGGAACCAGTCTGTTGTTCCATGTCCAGTTCTAACTGTTGCTTCCTGACCTGCATTTGGTTTCTCAAGAGGCAGGTCAGGTGGTCTGGTATGCCCATCTCTTTCAGAATTTTCCATAATTTATTGTGATCCACACAGTCAAAGGCTTTGGCATAGTTAATAAAGCAGAAATAGATTTTTCTGGAACTCTCTTGCTTTTACGAGGATCCAGCGGATGCTGGCAATTTGATCTCTGGTTCCTCTGCCTTTTCGAAAACCAGCTTCAACATCAGGAAGTTCACGGTTCACGTATTGCTGAAGCCTGGCTTGGAGAATTCTGAGCATTAATTTACTAGTGTGTGAGATGAGGGCAATTGTGCAGTACTTTGAGCATTCTTTTGCATTGCCTTTCTTTGGGATTAGAATGAAAACTGACCTTTTCCAGTCCTGTGGCCCCTGCTGAGTTTTCCAAATTTACTGGCATAGTGAGGGCAGCACTTTCACAGCATCATCTTTCAGGATTTGAAATAGCTCTACTGGAATTCCATCACTTCCACTAGCTTTGTTCGTAGTGATGCTTTCTAAGGCCCACTTGACTTCACATTCCAGGATGTCTGGCCTAGGTGAGTGATCACACTATCATGATTATCTTGGTCTTGAAGATCTTTTTTGTACAGTTCTTCTGTGTATTGTTGCTACCTCTTCTTAATATCTTCTGCTTCTGTTAGGTCCATACCATTTCTGTCCTTTATCGAGCCCATCTTTTCATGAAATGTTCCCTTGGTATCTCTAATTTTCTTGAAGAGATCTCTAGTCTTTCCCATTCTGTTGTTTTCCTCTATTTCTTTTCATTGATTGCTCAGGAAGGCTTTCTTATCTCTTCTTGCTATTCTTTGGAACTGTGCATTCAGATGCTTATATCTTTCCTTTTCTCCTTTGCTTTTTGCTTCTCTTCTTTTCATAGCTATTTGTAAGGCCTCCCCAGACAGCCATTTTACCTTTTTGCATTTCTTTTCCATGGGGATGGTCTGGATCCCTGTTTCCTGTACAGTGTCATGAACCTCTGATAGTTCATCGACACTCTATCAATCAGATCTAGTCCCTTAAATCTATTTCTCACTTCCACTGTATAATCATAAGGGATTTGATTTAGGTCATACCTGAATGGTCTAGTGGTTTTCCCTGTTGCTAAATCACTTCAGTCGTGTCCGACTCTGCACAACCCCGTAGACGGCAGCCCACCAGGCTCCCCTGTCCCTGGGCTCTCCAGGCAAGAACACTGGAGTGGGTTGCCATTTCCTTCTCCAATGCATGAAAGTGAAAAGGGAAAGTGAAGCCGCTCAGTCGTTTCCGACTCTTAGCAACCCTAAGGACTGCAGCCTACCACGCTCCTCTGTCCACAGGATTTTCCAGGCAAGAGTACTCGAGTGGGGTGCCATTGCCTTCTCCTAGTGGTTCTCCCTACTTTCTTCAATTTAAGTCTGAATTTGGCAATAAGGAGTTCATGGTCTGATCCACAGTCAGCTCCTTGTCTTGTTTTTGCTGACTGTATAGAGCTTCTCCATCTTTGGCTACAAAGAGTATAATCAATCTAATTTCGATGTTGATCATCAGATTAGGCCCATACTATTTTTGTCTTTTTTGTGCCCACCTTTGCATGAAATTTTCCGTTGGTATCTGTAATTTCCTTGAAGAGATCTCTAGTCTTTCCCATTCTGTTGTTTTCCTCAGTTTCTTTGCACTGTTCACTTAGGAAGGCTTTCTTATCTCTTATCTTTTGCTATTCCTTGGAACTGTGAATTCAGATGGGTATATGTCTCCTTTTCTCCTTTGCCTTTCACTTCTCTTCTTTTCTCAGCTATTTGTAAGGCCTCCTCAGACAATTATTTTGCCTTTTTGCATTTCTTTTTCTTGGGGATGATTTTTGATTACCGCCCCCTGTACAATGTTTGTTCCCTTTAAAAGTGCACTTCCACAAGGAAGGTCATGTGTCTTAAATACCTTTAAAATCATAACACCAAATATATTAAAAGTAATTAAATTTATTGTAGTTAGGAGGAAGTTAGAAAGGATATGAATCATTAATAGTTTGTTTTTTAAATATAAATTTATTTATTTTAATTGTTAATAGTTTTAATTTGAGTATCTAGAAAAGAACAATGTCAAAAATAGTACAGGTATTCGTAAATGTAATTACAGAGTACACATTACATAAAAGAACTGCTAGGTACCCATAAACATTATCAGGTTTTCATGGCCTGAAAAGAGAGATGCACCCCAATATTCATTGCAGTACTGTTTACAATGGCCAAGACATGGAAATAAGCTAACTGTCCATTGACAGAGGAATAGATAAAGAAGTGGTGGTATATAGATACAGTGGAATATTACTCAGCCATTAAGAAATGAGATAAGGCCATTTGTAGCAACATGGATGGACCTAGAGAGTGTCATACTGAGTGAAATCAGATAGAGAAGAAGAAATCCCTTATATGTGGAATATAAAAAGAGATGAAACGAATCACCAGTCAGGTTCGATGCATGATACTGGATGCTTGGGGCTGGTGCACTGAGACGACCCAGAGGGATGGTACGGGGAGGGAGGAGGGAGGGGGTTCAGGATGGGGAACACGTGTATCCCTGTGGTGGATTCATGTTGATGATGGCAAAACCAATACAATTACAAAAAAAAAAAAAAAAAAGAAATGATACAAATGAACTTACAAAACAGAGACTCATATACTTAGCAGACAGACTCATGATTGCCAGGGGAAGGGATAGTCACGGACTTTGGCAAGGTAATGTACATCCTGCTGTGTTTAAAATGGATAATCTGACAAAAGCCTATTGTGTAGCACATGGGGCTCTACTCAGTGTTCTGTGCCTGCCTGGACGGGAGGGTGACTGGGGGAGAACGGATACATGCATATGTGTGCCTGAGTCCCTTCACTGTTCACCTGAAACTATCACAGCATTGTTAATACAAAGCGATTTGGTGTTAAAACACACACACACACAATAAAAACAAAAAGTTAACTGGTTTTCCTCCACCTCCCACCTTCTTCCAGCAGCTAACTACCTCTCCCTCAATCAACTCACAAGCTTAGCTACACTGTCTCCTCTAGGCACCCACGTTCATTTACCCACTGCCCTTTCCTGCTTTACTAAGTTATGTCAGCATTTTTGTTTTCTCTCCTTTGTCCCACAACTTCCTGCTGAGGAAGTGGCATCTTGAAATCCTTCAGGTTCAGTTTGGTACCAGACTTTGAATATGGGCTTGTAGAGGACAAAGCGACTAAGCACAGCACAGAGGACAAAGATGGTTTCTTCACAAAATGACACTACAGGTTCATCTTAGGGTTGCTGTTGTTTAGCTGCTAAGTCTTGTCTGACTCTTTGCAACCCAATGGACTGTAGCCTGCCAGGCAAGAATGCTGGAGTGGGTTGCCATTTCATTCTCCAGGGGGTCTTCCCGATCCAGGGATCAAACCTGCGTCTCCTGCATTAGCAGGCAGATTCTTTACCATTGAGCCACCTTGGAAGCCTTTATCTTAGAATAATCTCATAAAAATAAGTTATACGATGGTGTACAGAAATAATATATCTGAATTTGAACTAGCTTAGCTCACTGCAGAGGGCTGGTAAACACATGTGGATACTGTTACCTGGCCAACATTTTATGTTTCTTTCGTGACCTTTGGTTCCAAAGGCTGAGCCAGCTGAAGAAATAATTCAAAATCAATATTCTATGACTTCCATGGTCATGGAATAGCTTTCAAGAGGAATCCATTACCTCTAATCTCATAAGGCTTTCATGTGAATGGTACTTAGCCCAACGATGTAAGCTGTTGCCTGTGATTTCATAGCCTTTTATTTATCTTTGCTGCATAAGGTCAGTCACAGTTCATAATACTGATATGAGTTCTTGGTTGAGGTAAGGAATTACATAAAATAGTCCAGAGTTCCAAAATGTTTCAGTTTTACCAGAAAATGTCCAGAATCTCTTACTCCTACAAACCCTGCTTTATATGTGTAATAGAAACTCATTGCTTTAATTCATAATCTTGGTTACATTAATTAATGAGAAGTTAAAAATCTGATTTCAGGAAGAAGAGTGGTATTTCTTATGCAGACATTTCAAGAAGTATAATATCTTTATGCCTCTTATACAATTAATATATTTTAAACCATGTGACTCATTTTTGAATTGTTATTTTTATAATGTGTGTAATATATGCATATTTATTCCTCTAAGATACTTTGTCAGTCTTGATCAGTTAAACTTGTTAAGATTGATTTTGATCATAGAGATTTTAATTCTTTAAAATTCTCTGCTGTGTGCTCACTCACTCAGTTGTGTCCAACTCTTTGTGACCCCATGGATTATAGCCCACCAGGCTCCTCTGTCCATGGGATTTTTCCAGCCATTTCCTCCTCCAGGTTTAAGACTTTAAATTTCTTTAATTTAGTTTATCATTGCAATCCTCAGGTTTAATGTGGAAATATTTATTTTTTGTATCTTTTAATTTCTATTAATTTTATACAAACACCTCAAATGACCTAATTTTTTTATGCTCAGCAATTTCGGTCCCCTATGAAAGGTCACTGAGCTCAGCCTTCCTCCAAGGAGTACTTTTGCTTCTGAGTAGTTTGTGTGTATTAAAGTGTGACTGTGAAACCAGTCTTCTCACGTGGTGTATTCCTGAANATGACCTAATTTTTTTATGCTCAGCAATTTTGGTCCCCTATGAAAGGTCACTGAGCTCAGCCTTCCTCCAAGGAGTACTTTTGCTTCTGAGTAGTTTGTGTGTATTAAAGTGTGACTGTGAAACCAGTCTTCTCACGTGGTGTATTCCTGAAAGAAAAGGCTCCTTTACCAGAAGAATAAAATATTCCAGTGGAATTATCTGCAGCTTGCGAGACTGCCTAATTTAGTCTGACAGAGTTGTTGATTATCTGAAAGAGGAATTCTAAAAACCCTACCAACGACTCCTTTCCTTAATTATGTTTTAGCAAATGCGCTCCACAAAGGCCCATGAATACTGAGAGGTTTCCAGGTACCCTGGGCAGTGATTTTCAAAACACAGCAAGCAGTCTCCCTCCAAAGACTCAGAGCTGTAAAACCTGCAGTAGAAATAGAAATACACATTCTCATCTTACGGGCCTTTTTCCTCCTGTCAGCTATAAATCAGCACTTACCAAGAGCATTGCCAACGAGTGAACAACAAAGGGCTTTGCCATCTGCCTCTACGAAGGCTGAACCCCATACTGTTGCCCTTCAACACCCCTGAGGGAGTTCAGAGTGGAGTGAGGCGCTCTGTGCTCCAAGGAATCTGGGGGGACAGGTCTTTAGACAGTTGGATGCTTTCAGGAACAGATTTTATGATCTCAACCCTTGCATCTCCTCCCTGCACACCTAGAGAAGCATTAAATCTCCTCATGGTGACATCAGATCCTCATGACTAACAAAAAACCTTTTGTAAAATGAGTGCTTCCCCCTTCACCAAAACCTTGTATATTGACCTTCTCCCACTGCTGCCTTGGAGCAGTCTCTCAGAGCTCTCTGAGATGCTGCCTCCCGGGCTGCAGCCCTCATTTTGCCCCAAATAAAACTCACAACTCTCGAGTTGCCTATTTCTTTTAGTCGACACTCCCCTAGACCTGCAGTGTTCAGGAGGCAGCCGAGAGACCCACAGGGCCAGGAACACTTGAGATGTGTCACTTGATATGGATTAAAACACAGAATGGATTTCAATGAACCAATAGTAAAAATGTAAAATATTTCAGTAATATATTTTTATATCACATGTTAAATATTTCATATATATTGGGTTAACAAAATTTCCACTGAAATTAATTTCACTTGTCTCTTGCCTTTGCCTTTAATTTGGCTGCTGGAAAATTAAAATGGTGAACGCAGCTCACATGGTACTGGGCAACATCACTCTCAGGCCTAAACTGATGGACCAGCCAATGGAATCACTGGTGCCAGGGACACAGGGTTTAATCATATGAATTCTGAAGAGTTTAGGGCTGTTAGACCAGTGCTATAAAAGTCACCACTAGGATGGATCTGATTTTTAAAATCATATTATTTAATACTGATGGGATTTTTTTCTATAGGTTTTAAACCAGTGAATATAGTTATGAAAATGCTGCTCTTCCTTCATCCATTGTGATGGGGGCCCATGGGTGTATTTTATTCTTCCAGGCCAGACATTTCTGAAGAACGTCTTTTAGAAGGAATTATCTGGGAGGTACCTAATTCTCATTAGCAGGACCTGTGAGTATGATTTGAACGTGTTTAGTCTTGATTGAGCAGTGAAAGTAAATGAATAGAAAGTCACAGGAGGAGATTTGAGAAGTCCTCAGAGGGAAGCGGAGTGGATATGGCTAAGGTGTTGATGTTGGGACTTTATTGCCTGGCTGAGGGCACAGTTCACACTTGGAACTTAAAACACAGAGTCCCCAAAAGTTCTGAGGAGCAAGTCTGCTATACAGAGAATCAATTGTTCTCTCTCAAAGATGCAAAAGCTTATTTTGGAAAGTAACCTGTTTAACAGAGGAGGCAGTTGGGGCCCCACAAGCTGTTGAAACAGTCACCATTTTCAGGCTTAATCCAGAATGTCTAGAGTTTGAAGGCTTTACAATTTGGATGTGAAATAGGCTTCTATAATCATACTTATGTTCAGTAGGGCAATATCAGAAATCAAGACCAAGTGACGAAATCAAGACCAAGTGACAAAATCAAACTCACAGTAGGAATTCACTTTGATGGATTCTGAGGAAGATTAAATCTATCATTGTAACTAGACCTGCAGTATTAGAACCTTCTTTGTCACTTTATCTCCATCTTTTTTAAAGGCTGACAATTTATTTCTCATCTGTTGACCCACAGACACTTGTAAGATGCAAGTTAGACAGAGGCAAGTCTGCAGTCAGCAGGAGCTTGCAAGGAGAATTAATATAACAATGTGAAGGGGATTCCCAGGTGGCTCAGATCTAAAGAGTCTGCCTGCAATGTGGGAGACCTAAGTTTGATCCCTGGTTCAGGAAGATCCCCTGGAGAAGGAAAAGGCAATCCATTCTAGTATTCTTGCCTGAAAATCCTGGGCTGAGGAGCCTGGTGGGCTACAGTAGCTTTGTAGAGGTAGGGCTGAGCATGTTGTCTTGAGACTTAATGTCCCTTGTGGTCAGCCAGGCAAGGTCATACAAAGGTATACACTCCAGGTTTCAGAGATATTTGAGATGGTATGCATGGGAAGGCTTGAAATGAGTTACAATTGTTCTTGCTTGAAATTAGCCTAAAACACAAGTTGAGAAAGTTCCCAGGAAATGCACTGCTGATGAAAGAATACAGCAACCAGACACCACCTAAGAGGAAGGCAGCCCTTTCTAAGTGGTGGGCTCTGTTCTGCCCAGTCTTTCTAAGACTTTACGGTCATTATCTCAGACCCAGCATTTCGGTTGTTTTGTCTCCCAAGATTTTTAAAAATTAATTTGCTTATTCACTTATTTTGACTCTGATGGGTCTTTGTTGCTGCAGGCAAACCTTCTCTAGTTGCAGCAAGTTGGGGCTGCTCTCGTGCTGTGTGGCCGTCTCACTGTGGCGGCTTCTCTTGCTGCAGAGCACAAGCTCTGGAATGCAGGCTTCAGCAGATGCGGCACGTGGGCTCAGCAGTTACGGCCTCAGGCTCTAGAGTGCAGGCTCAGTAGCTGTGGCGCATGGGCTTAGTTGCTTCATGGCCTGCCCGTAGGATCTCCCAGGACCGTGTCTTCTGCATTGGCAGGCAAATGCTTTACCACTGAGCAACCAGAGAAGCCCATCCCAAGGTTTTGACATGGCCCTTATGAAACATCCTCCAGGCTGACGGGAACCCTGCCCCTACTGCAGGGGGGCAAGATCTACTTCTGCTCAATTAACCTTTTTTCATCGTTTTCATTCCTTGGAATCCTATATCTTACGTTTGAGTCCTGGGTCTCACTGCAGCTCACATTTGGGTTTTGGTGAGTGACCTCTGACCTGGTCCTCCATAATTTATTTTTAAATATATCAGGTTGGCCAAAGTTTATTCAGCTTTTTCTATGAGACATTACAGAAAACTCCAAAGGAACTTTTCGGCCAATCCAGTAAGTCAGGACTTAATATTAGGAGAACCGAATCATGAATGTAACTGCATTGTTGACACTATCTCATCTACACTCCAGAGAAGAAGATGGCACCCCACTCCAGTATTCTTGCCTGGAAAATCCCATGGACAGAGGAACCCAGTAGGCTGTAGTCCATGGGGTCGCTGGGAGTTGGACACGACTGAGCGACTTCACTTTCACTTTCATGCATTGGAGAAGGAAATCGCAACCCACTCCAGTGTTCTTGCCTGGAGAATCCCAGGAATGGGGGAGCCTGGTGGGCTGCCGTCTATGGGGTCGCACAGAGTTGGACATGACTGAAGCGACTTAGCAGCAGCAGCAGCAGCATCTACATTCAATGCACCAGTTATGAAAGAAAGCCTACATCTACTGAGATAGTTCTGATCCTTAATGTAATGCTTTCCTTATGTTCCTGAAATGTTGCCTTTATTCAATGTTCGTGCTGTGCCTAAATTCATATGTGGAAACTCTAACCCTCAAGGTGATGGTATTTTATAAGAGGTGGGGACTTTGGGAAGTGGTTAGGTAATGACAGTAGAGCTTCCATGAACGAGATTAGTGCCTTTTAAAAGACCCCAGAGAGCTCCTTCACCCCCATTAAGTGAGGTCAAAGGAGAAATCAACCATCTTTACCCAGGCAAGAGGCCCTCCATGCCTCCCCTGCTGGCACTCTGACCTTGCACTTTAGCTTCTGGAGCTCTAAGAAACAGATTCTTGTTGTTTATAAGCAAGTTAATGGTCCTTTGGTATAGCAGCCTGAATAGACGAGAGTGTCCTGAATATTCCGTCAGGAGCCAAAATGAACTGCATGTACCCTTAAAAGTTATATTTGAACCACAGGTGATTGGGAATCAAAGGCTTTGTATAAATAGAAATAATCATGAATAATTAAAAACAATAATTTAAAAGGCAACCTGTTTAGTTGCACCTGTATTTAGAGATCACATGTAAGTGATTGAAAAAAAAACCACATTTTATTAAACTATTATTTTAGCAGTTCAAAACATGTCTTTCAGGATGTGATTTTTAACTTGTAATTCCTCTGTGACATCTAGATTTCCCCAAGGAACTGTCATCTTCCTGAAATGTTCTCCGCAAGATCAAAGCTCAAGATAAAATTTCAATTACCTCAATGAAATGAACTATTTATATGGAACTCATTTTTCTATAAACACCACTTCAACTAGAAAGATCGTTTTTGAAAAGCAGATAAACCCTATCTATGGATTTCGTTGTGAATTTTGTTAGGATATGTGCTGTCTACATCCTTGCACTGCTGCGGTATACCATAATGAATAGGCGAGGCAGTGGGGGGAGGCTATTCCATAAATTGTCAACAGTTATCCAAACGTATGGCTGTAAAGCTGGCCCGCTAATTACTGACGTGCCTGTTATAGAACAGTAGTTCTCATGAAGCTCTATCCCCAGGAGGTCTCAAAGTAAACAACACGGGAAGTACAATTTAAAAGCAGAAAATAAAGCATCTCTCTTGACACTGCTACACAAATTGGAATCTAGTATACAGAGTAACACCCTCATGCTTGGCAAGACTTTACAGCTCTGAATTTGCTCACATCAACAGGCGAAAAGTGATGCCACAAAGTGCTTAATTACCTCCTATACAGCATGCTACCAGCCCATATGGCAGTGCCTGGGAATGTCCTAATTCCTCTGTGACATCTAGATTTCCCCAAGGAACTGTCATCTTCCTGAAATGTTCTCCGCAAGATCAAAGCTCAAGATAAAATTTCAATTACCTCAATGAAATGAACTATTTATATGGAACTCATTTTTCTATAAACACCACTTCAACTAGAAACATCGTTTTGAAAAGCAGATAAACCCTATCTATGGATTTCGTTGTGAATTTTGTTAGGATATGTGCTGTCTACATCCTTGCACTGCTGCGGTATACCATAATGAATAGGCGAGGCAGTGGGGGGAGGCTATTCCATAAATTGTCAACAGTTATCCAAACGTATGGCTGTAAAGCTGGCCCGCTAATTACTGACGTGCCTGTTATAGAACAGTAGTTCTCATGAAGCTCTATCCCCAGGAGGTCTCAAAGTAAACAACACGGGAAGTACAATTTAAAAGCAGAAAATAAAGCATCTCTCTTGACACTGCTACACAAATTGGAATCTAGTATACAGAGTAACACCCTCATGCTTGGCAAGACTTTACAGCTCTGAATTTGCTCACATCAACAGGCGAAAAGTGATGCCACAAAGTGCTTAATTACCTCCTATACAGCATGCTACCAGCCCATATGGCAGTGCCTGGGAATGTCCTAATTGAAAGTCACTTAGTATTTACAAAGACAACCCAAGTTTAACTGGGACACCATCGCTGACATTCCTGGCTAGAAAACACACCCTTGCTTTCAGGAGAAATAAATTGTAATGCTACATAAGTCCTCCCGGCTCTTCCCAGCGTGCTTGTGTTCAGTTCTGAACACCTGTCACAGCCTTCACTGAATTATACTGCATCTATAATTAAGAATCTGTTAGGATTTTCATAGAATATCGAGTTTTGAGAGAATTGTGTTAGCATATTGTCTGATTCCAACAGCCTCTGACTAGGAATTTAAAACATAATAAAAAGCAAATAATCGCATTCTGTATACATACCACATCTTTATCTGTTTGCCTGTTGCTGGGCCTTTGGGTTGCTTTTATTTTAGGCTGCTGTAAATAGTGAGTGCTCCTGTGAACACTGGGGTGCATGTACCTTCTTAGATTAGTGTTTTCATTTTTTCCAGATATATACCCAGGAGTAGGATCCCTGGATCATATGGTAATTTTATTTTTAATTTGAGGAACCTCCATACTGTTCTCCATAGTGGCTGTACAGACTTACATTCCCACCAACAATGTAGGAGAGTTCCCTTTTCTCCACAGCCTTGCCAACTTTTGTTATTTGGAGATTTTTTGATACTAGTCATCTGACAGGTGTGAGGTGATACCTCATTGCTCTGATTTGCATTTCTCTTATAATTAGCAAAGTTGAGTCATAAAAAGAATGAAATTCTGCCATTTGCAGCAATGCAAATGGACTAAGAGAATTTTATGCTTAGTGAAATGTCAAAAGCGGAGAAAGGCAAATACTGTATGACACCACTTAAAGGCAGAATATAAAAAAATAATACAAGTGAATGTTTACGCACAAAAGAAACCGAGTCACAGACACAGAAAGCTGTCTACTGGTTACTAAAGGACAAAGGGGAGGAGTAGGGGCAAGTAAGGGTATGAGATTAAGAGACATACCCTACTATGTATAAAAGAGATCAACCATAAGGACATACTGTACAGAATAGGAAATTATAGCCACTATCCTCTAATGACATAATGGAGTATAATCTATGAAAGTACTGAATCGCTATGTTGTACAGCTGGATCTAATATTGTAAACCAACTATAATTCTAAATAAATAAATACCACAGGAACACAGAAAAGAATGTGATTTTTATCAGGGTTTCCCAAACCTTAGTTATCTTTAATTTCTCTTCTTCTGCAACCTCCCATGTATTAGATAACAAGTCTTACTCTTCCTGCAAACCATCCCCCTTTCTCTCTCCTCCATCCCGACCACACAGTCTCCCCATCCTGCATCTCAGCCCTTCTCCAAGCCCGGTCACCTTGCTGTGGACCTGTGTGCAGGGATTTCTTTCTGGTCTCCTTGCATTTATCATCCAGTTACTCTTTCTCCACAAAGCCAGAGGGGTCCTGTTTAACACAAGTGAGATGCTACCACCATCCTCCTGAGCAGCCCTGCACAGCTTCCTTGAGTTAAAAGCAAATCCCTCTCTCTTGATTACAAAGCCCTCTGAGATCTTGCCTTGTCTCTGATCCTGTTTCACATCACTGACTCCCTTGTCCACAGCAGCAGCCGTGACCTGACCCATTAGCTTACCACATTGGTTTCCTGTTTCTTGAGTGAGAAAGCCCCTCTCCTAAGAGTTTATTTTCTAAAGTCTCCTCTGTCTGCAATGATCTTGCATAACCAGGTCCTTCTTGTTACTCAGAACCCAGTCTAAATGTCATCCCTGCAGAGAGGCCTTGCATGGCCTTTGATTTGATAGCCAGCTGAGACAGGTCAATGCCTATCTCATCTAGGAATCTGGGTTCTCTGCAGAAGCCTTGTTGCCATCCTGATATCCTTTCTCATCTGTCTTGTATGCTTCCAGCCTGCCTTATATTATGATTACATAAAGTTAGGGATTGTCAACATTTTCCTTGCTGTAACCTCAGGTGTTCAGAATAGCAACTCACACATGGTTAGTAAGTATGTGTAGAATGAAGAATTCATGGTACCCAAGAAATGCATAAAGTGGAATCAAACAGGCTCATTAAATATTAGGGTAAAACATCAACTGTTTCTGTAGCATCCCTAGGAATTTTTACTCTAATGCAATTATGTCATGTCTCCAAGACAGGAATATTGAATAAGTGGTTTCCAAAACTTAGTTCATCACAGGATAATTTCTTTATAAGGAACATTTCAGACTATGAATAATCAACTTAAGAGACACTGATGTGTGCACCTCTATTTACACAGACCAATTGAGAATGCAAAGAGTTTTCTGCTTAAAAAAATCTGTGCAAGGGAAAATGAAAGTTTTATTAATGTTTGCTAATTTTGCTTGCTTTTCCTTTCACCAAGACAACTGGATTTCCAAGTCTAATTCTGCTAAAAATTATTTGTATTGACTTTCAACAGATCAGTTTAATTTTCTGGGCCCATTTCCTCAATTTTTAAATAAGAAAGCATTTTAAACAATTATACTCCAATAGAGGCTAACAGAGTTTTCTTAAGAGAACATACTGATCATAGTAAACACACTTTCCCAACAACCCAAGTGATGACTCTACACCTGGACATCACCAGATGATCAATACCAAAATCAGATTGATTATGTTCTTTGCAGCCAAAGATGGAGAAGCTCTATATAGTCAGCAAAAAAAACCTAGACCTGACTGTGGCTGAGATCATGAGTCCCTTATTGCAACAATCAGGCTTAAATTGAAGAAAGTAGGGAAAATCACTAGGCCATTCAGGTATGACCTAAATCAAATCCCTTACAATTATACAGTGGAGGTGACACAATGAACAGATTCAAGGGGCCAGATGCGGTAGAGAGAGAGCCTAAAGAAGCATGGATGGGGATTCATAACACTGGACCAGAGGGCAGTGAGCAAAACCATCCCAAAGAAAAAGAAAGGCAAGCAGGCAAAGTGGTTATCTGAAGAAGCTTTGCAAATAAGCTGAGAAAAGAAGACAAGTGAAAGGTACAGGAGAAAGGGAAAGATATACCCAAATGAATGCAGAGCTCCAGAGAACAGCAAGGAGAGATAAGCAGGCCTTCTTAAATGAACAATGCAAAGAAATAGAGAAAAACAATAGTACAGGAAAGATTAGAGATCTCTGCAAGAAATTGGAGATACCAAGGGAACATTTCATGCAAGATGGGAACAATAAAGGACAGAAACTGCAAGGACCTAAAAGAAGTTGAAGAGATTAAGAAGAGGTGGCAAGAATACACAGAAGAACTAAACAAAAAAAGATCTTATGACCCAGATAAACACAAAGGTGTGGTCACTCACCTAGAGCCAGACATCCTGGAGTGAGAGGTCAAGTGGGCCTTAGGAAGCATCACTAGGAACAAAGCTAGTGGAGTAATGGAATTCTAGCTGAGTTATTTCAGATCCTAAGAGATGATGCTGTTAAAGTGCTACACTCAATATGCCAGCAGACTTGGAAATCAGCAGTGGCCACAGGACTGGAAAAGGTCAGTTTTCATTCCAATCCTAAAGAAGGTCGTTGCCAAAGAACCTTCAAACTACCATACAAATGGGGGCTTCCCTGGTAGCTCAGACAGTAAAGCGTCTGCCTACAGTGCGGGAGACCCAGGTTCAATCCCTGGGTGGGGAAGATCCCCTGGAGAAGGAAATGGCAACCCACTCCAGTACTCTTGCCTGGAAAATCCCATGGACTGAGGAGCTTGGTAGGCTACAGTCCATGGGGTCACAAAGAGTTGGACATGACTGAGTGAATTCACTTTCACGTTCACCATACAACTGAACTGATTTCACATGCTAGCAAAGTTATGTACAAAGTCCTTCAAGCTAGGCTTCAAATATACCTGAACCAGGAACTTCCAGATGTACGTGCTGGGTTTAGAAAAGGCAAAAAAACCCAGAGATAAAATTGCCAAAATTTGTTGGATCATGGAGAAAACAAAAAAGTTTCAGAAAAACATCTACTTTTGCTTCATTGATTACATTAAAGCCTTCAGACCACCTTGCCACTCTGAGAAATCTGTACATGGGTCAAGGAGCAATAGTTAGAACTGGACATGGAACAACTGACTGGTTCAAAATTGAAAAAGGAGTATGTCAAGGCTGCATATTGTCACCCTGCTTATTTAACGTATATGCAGAGTACATCATGTGAAATGCCAGGCTGGAATCAAGATTGCTGGGAGAAATATCAACAACCTCAGATATGCAGATGATATCACTCAAATGGCAGAAAGTGATGAGGAACTGAAGAGCCTCTTGATGAGGGTGAAAAA
Organism: Aepyceros melampus; assembly: GCA_006408695.1. NCBI lineage: Eukaryota > Metazoa > Chordata > Mammalia > Artiodactyla > Bovidae > Aepyceros > Aepyceros melampus. The sequence continues at coordinate 190,282 of SJXQ01008945.1, read as the reverse complement.
GGAGAGTGGAAAACCTGGCTTAAATCTCAACGTTCAAAAAACTAAGATCATGGCATCTGGTCCCATCACTTCATGGCAAATTGAAGAGGAAAATATGGAAGCAGTGACAGATTTTATTTTATTGGGCTCCAAAATCACTGCAGATGGTGACTGCAATCACAAAATTAAAAGACATTTGCTCCTTAGACGGAAAGCTATGACAAACCTAGACAACATACTAAAAACGCAGAGACATCACTTTGCCGACAAAAGTCCATATTTATAGTCAAAGCTGTGGTTTTTCCAGTAGTCATGTAGGGGTGTAAGAGTTGGGTCATCAAGAAAACTGAGCGCTGAAGAACTGATGTTTTGAACTGTGGTGTTGGAGAAGCTCTTGAGAGTCCCTTGGACAGCAGGACATCAAATCAGTCCATCCTAAAGGAAATCAGTCCTGAATATCCATTGGAAAGACTGATGCTGAAGCTGAATCTCCAGTGCTTTGGCCACTTGATGTGAAAAGCTGACTCATTAGAAAAGCAGACTCCCTGATGGTGGGAAAGACTGAAGGCAAAAGGAGAAGGGGGCAGCTGAGGATGAGATAGTTAGAAAGCATCACCAACTCAACGGACATGAATCTGAGCAAACTCTGGGAGATACTAGAGGACAGAGGAGACTGGAGTGCCGCTGTCCAAGGGGTTAACAAGAGTCAGACCACAACTTAGAGAATGAACAACAACAATAATAAAAAATAAATGAGATAAAATGCTTTCATGCTTTAACCTGATCCCATGTTTTTAGAGGTTCACTTCCATCAGGCCAAATAATCAAGTGGCTCAGGGACAGCTTGCAGTCAAATGAGGAGAAATGTTATAAAATTGACAATACAGGGTTGAAGCAAAGTGTGCACAGCAGCCTCTGAGTAGGGAGCCTGTCTTCTCGACCAGTTGAACCTTCAGCTCTACAAGCTTGGTGACCAGCCACTAGTCCTTCAGACCTCAGTTTGGAGGTCTTTTCCCCAAGCTTAGCTTACCTGTGCCCCTAACTCCAATTAGACCAGAGCTTCTCTCGGTCACCTCCTTCTCCTGCTCCCTTTGCAGTGTAAGTATCACTGACTTCTGTGCCTTTACATGTCAGCTTCCTTCTCTAACCTCTGAGTTCTGTGCACATGCATTTACAGTATTTTGAGGACTCTCACACCCTTAATAAGTAAAAGAGTTCCTGGCAAGTAGTAGGTACTCAATTAGCAATTGCAGAAACTTTGATGAAAATAACCATTTTGTTCTCTAGCATGACCAACATCAACATTGATAGCAATTCATATTAAGATGAAAAATACATGAGTCTAAAAATGCCTCCATATTCTGCCCTATTTATGTTTATTCAAATATAATCATCATTTAAAATTCTGTATTCTGAGATGAGAGGACTTGACCACTGGTACAAATGCAAATCGAAATAACATATTTAGGGGTTGGTAAGCTTACCTTTCATGAAGCCCAGGGACGATTTTTGAACGTCTTCATTGAGGTTTTCTATGTTAATGAAATCTATATCTTCCCTCTCTCTAAAATTGCTTGCTCTTAAAGCTCTTCTGGGGGAGAGTTTATATCACAATAATCAACAAATGGGAAACATGTCTCTCACTGACTTTTTTTTTTTTTTTCACCTATTCACCCTGAAGGGACCTGGTAGGTAACCAAGAGCCAGGTGAGGGACCATCAGGAAAAAAGCCAAGTATCAAATGAACAAGACCATTGAGAAGGAGAACTTAGGCATTATTTCTCAAGCGCTTTCACAGTTAAGAAAACAAGAAAATCAGTTTCTCTGGAGACTGAGCAGTGATGAGTGACAGGTTTTCACAAAAGCATATGAAAAGCTAAATTAAAAAGAAGTTTTGAGAGAAGTTAGTTCCTCCTGCTTCTCGGAGGAACTGACCATGCAGAGCAGAGGCACGTTCACTCTGTTGGCACCGCCTGTCCTGCCCTGGAATTATTAACCGCACTTGCAGGCTCATCTTCCTGACCCAGACTGTGATTCTTGGGATTACCCTAACAGTGACCAGAGGCACGTGAGAATCCCATAGGAAAGATCCAGGTGATTCTTTGTCAGTGTCTTCTTAAGCTAGCAAAGCACACAGTGCAGATCCTGAGAAAATTAATTTTAGAGAGCAGACAGAAGGAAAATGTTATTTTAATCCTCCTCTGTGCTCACTATGGAAATAAAAAATTCAGATGTCTTTATTTTTGTATCATTTTCACTGCACTGCTTATGGGTTTCCTTCAAATCGAGTCTCTAACAAATTAAAATCTCAACTGGCATGGGATATGTTTAGAATGCTAATACATTTACCACTGAAAGAGAAATAGGTTTCTAAATACTGTTCTCAGATTGATAGTGCCATGCATGACAATTTGGGATATTTTCACTCACAGGTGTGCAAAACCCTATTAGATTTCAGAAAGACAGTTGCCATTGTCACTAATACATCATGCCAGCTGGGTGACTGAAGTCACATCAGCTCATAACCCAGAAGTAATATTGAAATACTTTTCACAGCTCAGGTATAAGGAGCTCACAGATTTTATTAGGATGCTTAGTTTCATAAGTAAAATTTAAAATATTTATATTTATATTTTAACTATTCTATAAGTTGACTAAATCGGTGCTTTAAGGATTTCTTTCACGAGATATCACCTTAAGTCCCAATCTGCTAACATCAGCACAAATAAGTTTCTATAAGGGAAAATCTAACCATTGTCAAGTCTTTAATCAGTTACTTTAAATGAACTTTTCCACTTCTTACAGGCCAGGTTGGGTGAATTTATATCCAGGAGCATTTTTTAACATGGAGTCAGCATTTAACAGTGTCCCATTCTGCATTAAATACATACAGTGAAGGAAGAGTCATTAAGGGAAAGAATTCTCTCACATCAGTGTCATGGGCTGAAGTGAAGGAAAACACTGGCCAGTTATTCCAGGATGGATGTGCACTGACATAAAACGTATTCAACCCTTGGAAATATCCTTTCATCATATAAATGAATCTTTTCAGCAGCAGAAGAAAATTAAATTGCAAGCAGCACTTGTGTCTGCGTCTGAGCCCTAGGCTGGAGCTATATTAAGCCACTGGAGGGTCTGAGACATATTGAAGTAGCAGGAACACTGATGGCAAATGACTGTCTCTTCCCCGACTGACAAGCCCTTCTATGTGTGCACATAAGCGCCCCTGGGTCTCATGCTGACGGCAGAGACGTGACTTGAGGCCCTAGCAACGTAGGAAGAATGAAGAAACGACGTGGCAGGCCCCCAAGATGACATTACAAAGAGTGATATTTGAAATGTTTGGCAAGATAGTTTAAAAGCCTTGATATTCTAGGGCTTGTGGGCTTTTCTGCAGATTGTGAGAAAATGCTGGCAAATGTAGACCTAGGAATGCCTGTTTTTGAGCTGGAGGAGTGGTGTGTGTCTCCTGAGAGTTCCACATGGTCTTCTCCAGCCTCTCAGCTCTGTCTCCACCCTCTTGGACTATATCCTTGCCAGGCTAGGAAACCTGCTTGCTTCCCTGCTGCTGTAAGAAGTTCTGTTCCCATGGGCTCTATCCTAACCTTGTGTAACCAGGGGTTAGACTTTCTGCCACTTGGGAGATGTATATACATAGATGGGTATACAGTTCCTTGAATGAATATACCAAGCTGGTGACATTGCATATTATTATTGACACTCTCGTAGTGTTGCTATCGATAATTAATGCCTTGCACTTCCCCTTCCTCCTCCTCAAAAAGCCTCTCTCCCCTGAGTCTCCAGACAGCTGGCCCTCTCTGCAGACTTGGACTTAACCACACCTGCACAATCATGGAAGCCAGTCCCTTCAAATTCATCTCTTTCTACACACACACAACTTGTTGGCTCTTCTCCCAGAGGATCGTGAATAATACAACACAATATAGGTTTTACATCACTCCCTCTTCAAACAGACCTGCTTTTGATTTATTATTACTATTAGCTTTCACATTTGAGATTCCAGATGTGATTTCATTCAGAGACAAGTTTCCACTGATTATGCAAAGGAAAGTTTGTAAGCTAACAGTCTACTGTGTTCTGGGCCATGTGAAGGGCATTGAGAGTGAAAAAAGAAAATGAGTACAATCATGCTTTGGAAGAATAAATGACTCCATCACAAAAGAAAGAATGAGCATTATGTGTTCCAAACTGACACCAGGCCTGCCATCCTGAGAACCTGTGTGTCGCTCTTGCTGGTAACGACCTCACGAGTAATGGGGTTTAGCATCGCTCTGATTGACACAGGTACTAGCCTCCTAGGGTTGCCATAACAAAGAGCTGCCTGGCTAAAACAACAGAATCGCATTTCCTTAGAGCTCTAGAAGGCAGAGAGGAGGACGCCAGCAAGGTCAGGGTCCCCTCAGGCCTCTCTCCTTGCTCTGCCTCCCTGTTTTTCGTCATGGTCCATGTGTGTGTGTCTAATCTCCTTCTTACACAACGACACCAGTTCAGAATGTAAACTGGTGCAGCCATGATGGAAAACAGAATGGAGGCTCCTCAGAAAACTAAAACCAGAGCTACGATGTGACGCAGCAGGCCTGCTCCTGGACCTAAACCCAGAGAAAACTGTAATTCAAAAAGATGCGCGCACCCCGTATTCACAGCAGCACTATTCGCATCAACCAAGACATGGAGTCGATCTAAACGCCCATCGGGAGATGAATGGATACAGATGGGACACACACACACAGGAATATGACTCAGCCATCGAAAGAATGAAGTGTTGCCATTTGCAGCAAGATGGATGGACCCACACAGAGGAATATGACTCAGCCATCGAAAGAATGAAGTGTTGTCATTTGCAGCAAGATGGATGGACCCAGAGATTATCATCCTAAGTGAAGTCAAGTCAGAAAGAGAAAGACAAATACCATATTACCACTGATATGTGGAATCTAAGCTACAAGACAAATCAACATACCCACAAAACAAAAACAGGTTCCTAGATATAGAGAACAGGCTTATGGTTGCCAAGGGGGAGGGAGGTAGAGGAGGGAAGGAATGGGAGTTTGAAATTAGCAGATGCAAACTATTACATACAGACCACAAGGTCCTGCCGTACAGCACAGGGGACTAAGTTCAATATCCTGTAATAAACCATAATGGAACAGAAAATGAAACAGAGAATATATGTATATACACACACACTGCTGCTGCTGCTAAGTCGCTTCAGTCGTGTCCGACTCTGTGCGACCCCAGAGACAGCAGCCCACCTGACTCCCCTGTCCCTGGGATTCTCCAGGCAAGAACACTGGAGTGGGTTGCCCTTTCCTTCTCCAATGCATGAAAGCGAAAAGTGAAAGTGAAGTTGCTCAGTCATGTCCGACTCTAGCGACCCTATGGATTGCAGACTACCAGGCTCCTCCATCCATGGGATTTCCCAGGCAAGAGTACTGGAGTGGGGTGCCATTGCCTTCTCCTATACACACACATACATACATCATATATATATACATATATATATATATATATATATATATATATCCGAGTCACTTTGATGCACAGAGGAAATTAACGCAACATTGTTAATCAACCATACTTCAATAAAAATAATAAAGGACCCCAGTCTTACTGGATAGAACCCCTTCTTCTCCAGATGACCTCACTTTACCTTAATGACCTTTCTTCAAACCCTATTTCCAG
>SJXQ01008945.1:91535-184389 GCA_006408695.1 Aepyceros melampus | reverse complement strand
CAAGGGATTAGCTATGAGGGGATTCCCTCATAGCTAAGTAGGTAAAGAATCTGCCTTCAATGCAGGAGACCTGGGTTCGAGCCCTGGGGCGAGAGGATCCTCTGGTAAAGGAAATGGCAACCCATTCCAGTATCCTTGCCGGGAGAATCCCATGGGCAGTGGAGCCTGGCCAACTACAGTCCATGGGGGTCGCAAGAGTCGGACACGACTTAGCGACTAAACCACCAGGAGATTAGGACTGCATTAGCTGATGGTATACAACATGCTGATTCGATGATATACACCCACACTGCTAATGATTACAACAGTAAATTTAGTTAATATCCATTGCCTCACATGGATATAAACTATTTTTGTTGTGATGACAGCTTTCAAGATCTACCGTCGTATCAGCCTTCAAGTATATCAAAGAGTGTGATTAACTCTAGTCACCGTGGTGTCCATCACATCCTCAGAACTTACATAAGCAGAAGTTTGTACTTCCTGACTTCTTTCACCCATGTTCCCCACCCCCTACTCTCACCCTCAGCAACCACCCATCTGTACTCAGCCACACAAAAGAAGGAAACCATGTCATTTATGACAAAATGCGTGAATCCTGAGGGCATTATGAAGTGAAGTAAATCAGACAGAAGACAGATACTGTGCAGTCTCACTTATGTGCAATCTGAAAATGCCAGACTCAGAGATAGAACAGATTGGTGGCTGTCAAACACTTTTAAAACTAAATTAAGTAGGCATTATTTATTTATCCATTAATCTATTTTAAAAATGCATGTTGGATCTTACTGACCAAGACTCTCGGCTAACAACTGAAGATATGCAGTGACGGAAAAATCAGACTGGTTTTTGTCTTTGTTGCTCACGATCGAGTGGGAGAAGTTATTTAGTGAATCACGCATGATCCGCAGATTAGATTTGTGACCTCACATGATTTTCTTACCCTTTTGGGGGGAATTATTTTTATATCAGATGAAGGAACCAGGAGAGTTTTCTATAAATATGTGCTCTGGTCTTATATCCCTCCCATGAGTTCCTCCAGTTTTGACTGATCCATACTCCACATACATCACAGTAGAGTGTGTGTGTGTGTGTGTGTGTGTGTGTGTAGTCCCTTGATGAGTTCTCCCTTGGGGCCCCTGCAGGAGCTGGTCCCTCTCAGGACTGCACCCCCACCCCCAACCTGCGCTCCAGGTTGTTTTGAGATGGCTTCTTCTTGAAATCAAGCTACATCACCCCAGAGATCAACCCCATTTACACTGGTTCCCTCACAGTCCCAGCATCCATGCTCACCTCTATTACCATATCTGAGTTTCTTGATTTTACGTGTATGTGTACGCATGAGTGCTCACTCATGTCCAATTCTTTCTGATCCCGTGGATTATTAACCAGGCTCCTCTGTCCATGGGATTCTCCAGTCAAGAATACTGGAGTGGGTTGCCATTTCCTCCTCCAGGGGATTTTCCCAACCCAGGGAATGAATCCACCTCTCCTGTGTCTCCTGCCTTGGCAGGCAGCTCCTTAACCATCATGCCACCTGAGGAGCCCTTGATTTTATTTCCCTTCCCTTAAAAACAAACCTCCTTGAGAACTAGAACATCACCACGATGTTCCTAGTGCTTAAAAAGTTGAATGGCACAGAGATTACCAAATAAATTCATTAATTTTGAAATTTTTAGTAACATCAGAGACAGATACCAATGTAAAGTTATTAAACCATACAGCTTAATTTTAACACCGTGTCTGGGCTCACACCACGAGATCACTGCTTATCGAGAGCTACTATTGCTCTTTCCCTCAGTCTCTGACTTGTCTTTATCTGGAAATTATTATTTTTTCTTTTTTTAGGAATGAAACTAAGGTGACTGTAAAGCGCTTTGTTTGCTTTTAAGCACACGCATGCTGCTATTTTTATGGATGATTCTATTTGTTCTGAGATTGTCTGGTGGCAAAATTGCAGTCTAAGGAGTAAAAGGAAACGGTATTTTTGAATCATCTATGGAAGACGTTTCTAAGGATCAGATGAGCCTTGCAAGGAGCTAAGGCCAGAGTGGAGTCTGCAAGCACAATGGCAGTGACCGTTGTCTCTAAGGATATTTGGAGACGGAAACATGGGCTGAGACATCGAAAGACATGCCTTTCAGGGTCATTCGAAGCTGTACTCCCAGGCACCCTGAGCTTCTTAGATATTACCATTGTATATACATTTTTTCTGAACATTTTCTTCAGTGTTAAAAAGACCTCTTATGAACAGCTTGCCTTCCCTTTACTTAATGTTTTCTCAACATGCCTAAGCCATCAAAGAGGCTTCGTGAAGTAACTAATGCTTCTGCAACTTTGAATCTTGGGGGAAAAAAAGACCCAGCATCTATTAGCCAAATGGTGAGACAGATGTTCCAGAATGGCAGTGCCCAAGGAGATGGTTAAAGTGCCAAATAGCATCTTATTGTCCCTTTAACGAAAATATCCTTGAGAACTGTACCGCACAGATAGTTTGAAGGAAATAATAGTTTATGAATAAGCAACATAAAGTTGTATTTTATATTATCTTAATAATAAGAATGATTTTCTAGAACATAGCAAGCATTCAAGTTATTGAGTGAATGAAAACCAGTTATATACATGCACAAAAAAAAAAGAGGGATGAAATGCACGCATATAAATCAAAACGCACGTGTGCCTCACTATTTCAGGGTAAAGTGTGTATGTGTGTATTTACTAAATGGTGACCCCAGTTCTTTAGTTCATGAGAATTAGGGTGACATTCCAGGCTTTCCTGGTGGGTCAGATTGTAAAGAATCTGCCTGAAATGCAGGTTCAGTCCCTGGGTCAGGAAGATCCCCTGGAGAAGGGAATGGCTACCCTCTCCAGTAATCTTGCCTGAAGAATTCTGTGGGCATAGGAGCCATGTAAGCTACAGTTTATGCAGTCCCAAAGAGTTGGACATGACTGAGTGACTAACACTTTCACTTTATCTTTTTTAATTTTCTAGGGCAAATGCTAATTTTTAATAGTTGATATGAAACCAGGTATTAAAAGGGACTTCCCTGAGCCAACATGTTACTCTTATCACTCTAATGAGAGACTGTATCAATGGCTGAAATGGGAAACAAATACAATAAACAGAATAGAATTTCAATAAACTTTTTGTCTGGCGAAATTTTATACTGCGGTTTTAAATATCTCATGAACTTGACTCTGAATTATCCTCAGTATTAAATTAAAAACAAATCAGTTAGCAAATTAAACTGTCATAGCGTGTATATTCTGACTAATTTAACCAGACTTCCACTATTAGCTCCCAGTCTAAAGCTAACACTTTTGATTAACGAAAAACAAAACACAAAGGCAAACCTTTGACATTCTTTCAGAGTTAAAGAGCAAATACTGTATTTACCCATTACTTTTTCATTATGCTGTGTTTTGCAGGCATTTCTATACTCTTATAAATCTTCACATAGTTCATACATCAATTAAATTGCTTGTCACAAAAACACCAAATCTTAGTGTTAGAAAAAGGAGTATAAGAGTTGATTTCCAATTTTTCAGGTTTGTCACTTTTGGAAATTCTGTTTTTTTCTTTTAAACCCACAATCATAATTCTAATTTAGATATCTGTTGGTTAAAATACATAACAACAAAGGACACCTATGCACTCTGAGCTTTAAGCACATTGTGTTAACAACATACAGCAGTCACAATTTGCAGACATGTGCAGCTCAGTCGGGATCTGTGTCTGCAGTGCTGTGATGCTCTGTGAGCCTGCCCATCCAGCAGTATTCCGCAGGGCTTCAGGCCTGTACTAGCCGCCCTGGCCACAGCCATGCCTTTTCTCCATTAAGTCTCCATCCTGCCTCAGCTTATGCTTCAAAAGCAGGGAGAAGCCGCTGTTTTTCAAAAATAGACCTTTTTTTTTTGGCATCACTAATCTTTATATTGAGCTAAAAACATCTCTCCCTCTAACTCACAAATTTTGCTCCTGGTTCCTACATTTGAAACACAGACTACAACCCCAACTTTTTTACCCAACGTTGCCCAAATCGAGTCCAATCTTCTCCTTGATGAACAACTTCTGGCGGTTTCTTTTATTTATTTATTTTTTTTCCCATGTCTTTTTTTTTTTTAATTAATTTTTATTTTTTTAGTTTGTTTTGCTTTACAATACTGTATTCGTTTTGCTATACATTGACATGAATCAACCACGAGTGTACATGAACTCCCAATCCCGACCCCCACCTCCCCTCTCCCGCCCCACACCCTCTCTCTGGATTATCCCCGTGCATCAGTCCCAAGCATCCTGCATCCTGCATCAAACCTGGACTGGCGATTCGTTTCACTTATGATATCACACATGTTACACTGCCACTCTGCCAACCCATCCCACCCTCTCCCTCTCCCACAGAGTCCAAAAGGCCGTTCTATACATCTGTGTCTCTTTTGCTGTCTTGCGTACAGGTTTATCATTACCATCATTCTAAATTCCATATATATGTGTAAGTATACTGTATTGGTGTTTTTCTTTCTGGCTTACTTCACTCTGTATAATCGGCTCCAGCGTCATCCACCTCATTAGAACTGATTCAAATGTATTCTTTTTAATAGCTGAGTAATACTCCATTGTGTATATGTACCACAGCTTTCTTATCCATTCATCTGCTGATGGACATCTAGGTTGCTTCCATGTCCTGGCTATTATAAACAGTGCCGCAATGAACATTGGGGTACACGTGTCTCTTTCAATTCTGGTTTCCTTGGTGTGTATGCCCAGCAGTGGGATCGCTGGATCATAAGGCAGTTCTATTTGCAATTTTTTAAGGAATCTCCACACTGTTCTCCATAGTGGCTGTACTAATTTGCATTCCCACCAACAGTGTAAGAGGGTTCCCTTTTCTCCACACCCTCTCCAGCATTTATTGCTTGTTGACTTTTGGATCGCAGCCATTCTGACTGGTGTGAAATGGTACCTCATTGTGGTTTTGATTTGCATTTCTCTGATAATGAGTGATGTTGAGCATCTTTTCATGTGTTTGTTAGCCATTCGTATGTCTTCTTTGGAGAAATGTCTATTTAGTTCTTTGGCCCATTTTTTGATTGGGTCATTTATTTTTCTGGAGTTGAGCTGCATAAGCTGCTTGTATATTTTTGAGATTAGTTGTTTGTCAGTTGCTTCATTTGCTATTATTTTCTCCCATTCAGAAGGCTGTCTTTTCACCTTGCTTATAGTTTCCTTTGTTGTGCAGAAGCTTTTAATTTTAATTAGATCCCATTTGTTTATTTTTGCTTTTATTTCCAGTATTCTGGGCGGTTTCTTTTAAACTTTTCTCTAAGGTAGGATTCTAAGCATCATCCTTACTTAAGCTTCTGTTGCAAGAGCATCTGGTTTGCCAATCTCTGCATTAGATTCAAAACTAATTTCAGATCTTGCCATGAGACTGTCCACTTCTCATTCTAGAACATTCTATCAGTACACCCATCCTAAGTTCGATTTTGGAAATATCATGTCAATATTACTACTAGTTGACATTTAAATGAAACAAAAAAATCCCCCCTATGGTTGATTGATGTTACTATCATCCTGATTGCTCAGTGTTAAACAGATGTCAAACTCTGTCTCCTCATTGTACATTGCTAATATCAATTATTTTTTAACCTCAATTATAGGAAGAACTGGGTTCTAATCTTAAATCTTGCAGAGATTGTTGAAGATCCTAGTGACATAGTAGTAAAAATAACACACACATTTCCTGCCTGCATGGAATGTACATAAAGGTGATATCGATGACTATAACTTTTATTACTTAGAACATCCATAAATGACATGAGTTTACTCAGTTTTGTAAACAACCCTCAGCCACAACAATCACTATTGACATTCTGTAGATGAACGTTGTGGTGATTTTTCATTTCAGCATTCTTAAATTTTTATAATCACAAAATTTAAAGAGGTGATTAATACGGCATTTTCTAATGGCATCAACTTTCAATTATTCACTCTGGTGGCCTGTAAATTTCTACTTTATTTGGAAGTCTTGTTTTCCTGTTCTCTGCGATTAATACAAAATAGTCTGTTCTGCTGAGAGTACCTTTGTGACTTGTTAAAAATTCTGTCTTTTAATAATATTTTTCCTTAAAAGGAGGGAAATATCTTAAGGGCATTGTTTCTTAAGTATTTTTTGAATGCCTACTATGTCCAACTGTATGCACAAAATATATTTAAATAAATTTAAACCAAGTGTTTGTTTCTTTAAGAGTAATTAAAAATAATGGCAGTCTAGGGATGAAACTGGTATATTATGCCCATACTCTGTGCACATGAAACCTAACAGATATGACAAAAATAGGAAAATATATGAAAGATTTTAAACTTGTAAACAATAGTCATATCAAGTTAAATTACTATTTGGTTTATTGGTTTTGAAAAAAAATGGAACTATAAATAACAAAGGCTTCTTTGTTAATGCAAAGTTGCAAACCAATATTTGAACAGTAGAAAAATCAGTAATAATAACTTATAATAGGGTATCATGGAATGCACTTAAAAAAATAGCAGAAACAAGGTTACTAAAAAGAGCCCACATGAGCAGAACAGAACAAGCCTGCAACCTGCACCTTGTGAGGAGGTGCTTGACCTCAGAGTCATACCTTCATCTGCAGGAGTCTCGGATTCACTCTCTGTAAAATGGAAGCGAAAGGAATGCTCACTTTGGAGCCTTGTTTTAGAACGTGCCCTTGAAAACTAGAGAGAGGACACACACAAAGTAAAAATCAGAGTAGTTTAATTTACACTGGCTGAACAGAACTTTCCGCTACATCCCAACGAGATGATGTGAGAACCATAACGATGAACCAAGAAAACAGTCTCCAGTGCTTGGCCGGCCTTCTGGCACTCAGCGCTCCAGGGACTCAATTATTACAATGGCCTGACTTGTAGGATAATTAAATTCGCATCTCATTCTCCACAAGGCTGTCTAAACCTGCCCTCTTCCACCTTCATTATTATATATAAAATAACAGTCCTTTGCTAAGTCGCTTCAGTCATGTCCGACTCTGTGTGACCCCAGAGACAGCAGCCCACCAGGCTCCGCTGTCCCTGGGATTCTCCAGACAAGAACTCTGAAATGGGTTGCCATTTCCTTCTCCAATGCATGAAAGTGAAAAGTGAAAGTGAAGTCACTTACTCGTGTCCGACTCTAGCGACCCCATGGACTGCAGCCCACCAGGCTCCTCCGTCCGTGGGATTTTCCAGGCAAGAGTACTGGAGTGGGGTGCATTGCCTTCTCCAAACAGTCCCTTAGGAATAAAACAAAATCTTTTTTTTTTTAATTTAGGAAAGGTCTATTTGTATTTCTTCTCATGAAGAAGGAGGTTTAAGGGAGCAGGTCTGGCTGGTGACTCAGAACTCAGGCAAGGCCACCTTGTCACCAGTGAATGGGGAATCTTCAGTGAATCAGAGAAATTAATAACGACTTTGGCAGATCAACTCAAGCCCTTGGTGGAAGGGAATGACAAATACTTGCAGAAAGCCCCAGAAGCTCTCTTTGCTATATATACACATGCCTCACTTTCCAGGCAAATTATTAAAAAAGAGTGATCTTTCAGGACTCAACTCTGATCCATGGTGGGAGCAAGAGAAATTTGATTTATGTGCTCAGGGAGTGCAATCTGTTTGGTCATGTCACTAACTGTAACTTTATCATATTTTTAGCAGAATTGTCACAGGGAAAAAATTGGGTTTTTAAGAAAGTAATAACTAGAGACCAATGTCATTTATAGTGGTTCACGAGGAGACCCCATCTCCACAGATTCCTCTGAGCAAGCATCTGGGAACTCGGTGTTTGAATTCATCATTGTCAGGAATTGAAGCCCTCCTAGCTTTATTTCCAACCACAGGGATACAGATTTTCATTGGCAATGAGGTTTCATGACCTTAGCAACAGCTAAGTGAAATATCGTCTGCCTCCTAGAACAATCAGAAGGATTTTGTTTTGTTTTGTTTCGAAGAAAAAAGATCTCTTCAAGGTTAAAGCTGGTTGAAGTAGTAACTCTTCCTGAAATTCTCATCAGTAATTCTCTATGCATTTAAAAATTGTGACTGTAGTTCAATTAGTTTCAGTTACAATTTTAGATAAGTAATGTGAATATATAAGTCAACGTTTAAAACTAAAAGAAGTAAAAGTTCAGTGTCTAATTATATAATGCAACTTAATGAAGGACTCTGGTGAATCTACTTTTGTATTAAGAATGCACAGGTATATTTGAAAAGAAATAAGTATAAGGCAACTCTGTGGACCCTGATTTGAAGTCAGGAGGATAGTTTCTAAAAATACCATGTATGGTTAGGAAAAAGTACATGTGAACTAAATAAATGTACATCTTGCTTAGCTTCAACTAACCAACTAGATGATTCAGACAAGCTCGTAAGCTGCTCTCCTCTCTGTTTCTTCATGTGTAAAACTAGGAAAACAGTAAAATCTATTTCAGAGGGTTGTGTGGATTAACTGGGTTAGTGTTCATTAAGCACTCAACTTCTAAAGCTTGACATTTAAGATAAATGTCCAGAAACATTAACTGCTATTATTAACACACCCCATTTCTTCTTTAGCCAATAAGCTTATTATTTTTTCATGTAACTAGGAGCTTTATCTTTACTAGCCAAAAACTGGAAACAACTCAAATGTCTATCAACAGATGAATGGACAAATGGTAGTACATTCACACAATGGACTATTACTCTGCAATAAAAAAGGAATTAACTACTGAAGCACACACACATCAAAGCATCTCCAAATAATTATGGAGAGTGAGAAAAGCCAGACAAAAATATGTCTCTCTCTCTCTCTCTCACATACACACACACATATATATATAACACACATATATGTATATGTATGTGTGTGTGTGTGTGTGGTGTGTGTATATGAAACCCCTTCAGTCAAGATAATGCATATACCCACCACCCTTAAACACCGCCTTGTGCACTTTGATAATCTTTCTAGCCGCTCCTCTGCTGGCTCAGTTGGTAAAGAATCTGTCTGTAATGCAGGAGACCCAGGTTCAATCCCTGGATCTGAAAGATCCCCTGGAGGAGGAAATGGCAACCCACTCCAGTATTCTTGCCTGGGAAATCCCATGGACAGTGGAGCCTGGTGGGATACAGTCCATGGAGTCTCAGGTAGTCAGATACCATGTAGCAACTAAACAACAATAACATACCCTTCTGGTCCCCAGGCTGTCAAATAACTTACTTTGCAAACACAATCTTCCCCACTCCACAAAGATCACTTCATTTCTCCTAGTGCTGTAGTCCCACATTCAGAAGCCTGCTGGAACACGTGGAGCCAGAATGCCACTGTGACCCCCCAAGCCTGGTAAAATTTTGTCCCTCAAGGATGGGCAGGATGCATGAAAGTGAAGTCAGTCAGTTGTATCCAGCTCTTTGCGACTCCGTGGACGGTAGCCTACCAGGCTTCTCTGTCCATGGAATTTTCCAGGCAAGAATACTGGAGTGGGTTGCCATTTCCTTCTCCAGGAGATCTTCCCGACCCAGGGATTGAACCCGGATCTCCCGCATTGCAAGCAGACGTTTTACCGTCTGAGCCAGCAGGGAAGTCAGGATGTACAGGCCGCTTCTAACTGACAATGAGGCTGTCACTCCCGAGATGACGCAGTGTTACATGCAAGGGAGGAGCGTTTGCAGGTGCACTGAAGATCCTCAGTGAATTGACTTGAAGTGATCACAAGGAATCGACTCTGGGCAGCATGACCTCTCTGCTGAGCTGTTCTTGGTTACAGAAGGCAGCAGCAACTGTGCTGCCCTGCTGGCTCTGTGGGCAGGAGGACACACTGCCTTGTGGTGGGGGGCCATGTGGCTTGGGCCATGGGCAGTTGTCAGGAAGCTGAGGCTTGGGTACAACCAGAAGGACCAAAGGAACACAAGGAACAGAAATCTGCCAGCAACAGTTTTGAGGAGGACCGAGAGCTGCAGGCGAGACCTCACACCCACAGGGACCGGGGGAGGGGCCTGTGCTGTGGGGACTGTGGGACCCTGCAGAGTCTCGCCAAGCCTCCTGATCCAGGAAACCTGAGCTCTGTACCTGCCAAGGGCATGGTGACCTGGCACACAGCATCAGAAGACAAATACAGAAGGCTTCCTGAAATCAAGCCTAACCCCGAGGGTACATCTTGAACTCATTTTCCTGTCCAACACAAGTGATTATGAAATGCATTTGGGTCCTGATATTTGCACATCAGCTTCAGTGAGCAAAGAACAGTGGCTGACTGCTGCTGCTGCATCACTTCCGTCGTGTCTGACTCTGTGCGACCCCACAGACAGCAGCCCACCAGGCTCCCCCGTCCCTGGGATTCTCCAGGCAAGAACACTGGAGTGGGTTGCCATTTCCTTCTCCAACGCATGAAAGTGAAAAGTGAAAGTGAAGTCGCTTTGTCATGTCTGACTCTTCGTGACCCCATGGACTGCAGCCCACCAGGCTCCTCCTTCCATGGGATTTTCCAGCCAAGAGTACTGGAGTGGGGGGCCATTGACTGTTTAGATGTACTTAATCTCACGTGTGTCCTGTGTCCCTTTCACTTTTCAGCATCAGTCATTGTTTTCAATCCATCTTTTTGAATAAAAGGGTGCTTCTTTGTGTTTGAAATAACCAAGGGTAATTCTCCCACTGTGTTGTGTATCTTGAAGGCTCATCTCTCCTTTCATTATTATCTCCACATTCTTAAAGCCATGCCAGTGATCTCCCCACAACACACACAAATTCTCTATAGACAGACACACACGCATTTATTTAATGTGTCATCCTGAATTTTGCTTTGCTGTGATTACCACTTGGGATTGATGAGTTGACATTTTCTCTACTGGCAAAAACTGATGCCAAAGAAACCCAGACCATTTCAAAGGAGTTCTCCTGGCCCGCAACACCTGCATCTGCAGAGCTCCGAATCAGGAGACAGGTCAACAGTCTGATGCAACACAGCACCTAGAAGAAGGCTGTGTTTCTTCTACGTTCTCTAGGCATACACTTAATGTGTTAGGCATTTAGGAGTTACTTTAATTCCTAACAATTTAAGTACTCTTGAACTTTTTTTTATTCAATTAAGTGATCTGGAATTATTTAAGTCTTATTTTATAGCAAAAGTCAGGAGTTACTTGCTTAACTTATTCATTAGTACTTCAGCTTTGTGCACTATTCCTTGTAGATATACACTCTGAGATGTTTTATAATGCTCAACTTCTTTCATCATTTAATGTACAAATAATAGATGGAGTTTAATTTTAAAGCAAGTATTTTAATTTCAGTTCATATTATGCTGCTTGAAAATTCTGTGACTTGCTTTCTGAAAATAAAATGGTATATTAGGTACTTCTGAGCTATGTGTGTCTAATTATAGCTATCAAATATTTAGCAGGGTAATTTAGTAGCAATAATTTTACCAAAAAAGGTGGCACTTTTTAAAAGAAAATCTTCAAAAATATGCATTATTTTATTTGAGGGGGTTCAGAAATATGATATAGTAACAAACAGCATATGAGTGAGTGAGTGAAATTGCTCAGTCATGTCTGACTCTTTGTGACCCCATGGACTGTAGCCTACCAGGCTCCTCTGTCCGTGGAATTTTCCAGGCAATAGTCTTGGAGTGGATTGCCATTTCCTTCTCCAGGGGATCTTCTCAACCCAGGGATCAAACCCGGGTCTCAAACCTGTAGACAGACACTTTACCATCTGAGCCACCAACAAATAGCATAAAGACTTCTGCAAAAATAATACTATGTGTACAGAGAGGATCTAACTTCAAGAAGGAGAGGTCCAGTTAGAAGACTGAAGTATTCAGAATCAAAACAAAAGTATACAACACTATCACGAATGTAAATTCAATCAAAGGCTTAACTGATGAATAAGATTTCAAGAGAAAAATGGACAATGTGTTATTGAAAGCTCAGCCTCTCTGTACGCAGTACATTCCCTGCTAAGTCACTTCAGTTGTGTTCAACTCTTTGTGACCCTATGGACTGCAGCCTACCAGGCTCCTCTGTCCATGGTATTTTCCTGGCAAGTATACTGGAGTTGCCATGACTCCTACAGGTGATCTTCCCAATCCAGGGATCGAACCCATGGCTCTTGCACTGGCAGGCAGGTCCTTTACCATTAGCGCTACCTGGGAAGCCCCTCTATATTCAGATGCAGAATCAAATCCCAGAGATAGAGTTTTGGGTGAAACAGTAAACGACAGCTTTATTGCTTTGCAAGGCAAAGGGAGCCACACTGGATTTCTGCCTTGAAAACTATGTGTCTCAACCCCAGAGAACTTGATGAGGGTTTTTATAACAGTGGATCAAATGTGGGCTCTGACCCAATCAAGGAGGGTGGTCTGTCTCATAATTTTGATAACCTTCTCTGATACTTTTTAACTTTGCCTTGGGTGGTTTCTTGGTGGCTCCTCTGCTGTTTGGCAACTGTTTGAATCCACCCTTTGGAACTCAGGGGAGGTCATAGAGGCTGGAGCCTTGCCTACAAGAAAGGGGACAAAAAGACCTCTGTGCCCAAGAGCCCCTTAGGTAGAATGGTTCAGCTACTGAGTTTGTCATGCATGAGATTCTCTTACAGATATTAGGAAAAAAAAAAAACAAAACAAAACAAAGAAAAGAGAGGAGACCAGTATTAAGATTTCAGAAACTTGTGTTACAAGTAGTGTAATCTAAATTAGAAAGCATTAAATAGTAAACTTAAAGTAATATACTCTGAGCACACATTTAAATTTCAATACAAACATTTGCTAAGTAGTTAGCAAGATTCTAAAAGCAATCAAAACAAAACATCTGAAACTATGTTGCCCATGATGTATACCTGGTTATAACGTGATCATATCAAAATGTGATTCACCAGAGGAGGGAATGACAAACCACTCCAGTATACTAGTTGTGAGAACCCCATGAACTGTATAAAAAAAGGCAAAAAGATATGACACTGAAAGATGAGCCCCCCCCCCATCCCACCCCTTAGGTTGGAAGTTGTTCAAAATGTTACTGGGGAAGAGTGGAGAACAGCTACTAACAGCTCCAGAACGAAGCGGTCGGGCAGTTGTGGATCTGTCTGGTGAGGAAAGTAAAATCTGATGCTGGGAAGAACAGCTTTGCATAGGAACCTGCAATGTTAGGTCCATGAATCAGCATAAGTCGGATGTGGTCAAGCAGGAGATGGCAAGAGTAAACATTGACATCTTAGCAATCAGTGAACTAAAATGGATGGGAATGAGTGAATTTAATTTAATGATCATTATATCTACTACTGTGGGCAAGGATCCTGTAGAAGTGGAGTAGCCCTCATAGTTAACAAGAGTCCAACATGCAGTACTTGGGTGCAACCTCAAAAATGACAGAATGATCTCTGTTCGTTTCCAAAGCAAACCATTCAGCATCACAGTAATCCAAGTCTATGTCCCAATCGCCAATGCTGAAGAAGCTGAAGTTAATCAGTTCTATGAAGACATACAAGAGTTTCTAGAACAAATACCAAAAAAAGATGTATTCATCACAGGGGGTTAGAATGCAAAAGTAGGAAGTCAAGAGATACCTGGAATAAAAGGCAAGTCTGGCCTTGGAGTACAAAATGAAGCAGGGCAAAGGCTAACAGAATTCTGTCAAGACAGCACACTGGTTGTAGCAAACACCCTTTTCCACAATACAAGAGATGACTTTAAACATGGACATCAGCAAATGGTCAATACCGGAATCAGATGGCTTACATTCTTTGTAGCCAAAGATGGAGAAGCTGTATACAGTCAGCATAAATATGACCTGGAGCTGACTGTGGCTCAGATCATCCACCTCTTATAGCAAAACTCAGGCTTAAACTAAAGAAAATGGGGAAAACTACTAGGCAACTCAGGTATGACCTAAGTTAAATACCCTACGAATATACAGTGGAGGTGATGAGTAGATTTATGGGGTTAGGTCAAGTAAACAGGGTGTCTGAAGAACTATGGGCAGAGGTTTGTAATACAGAACGGAGGCAGTGAACAAAACCACCCCAAAGAAAATGAAATGCAAGAAGGCCAAGTGATTGTCTGAGGATTGTCTTTACAAATAGCCGAGAAAGAAGAGAATGGAAAATTATGAACGCTTCTTGTCAGGAAAGCTATGAAAAACCTAAAGAGTGTTTAAAAGCAAAGACGTCACTTTGCCAACAAAGGTGGGTGTAGTCAAAGCTATGATCTTTCCAGTAGTCATGTACAGATGTGAGAGCTGGACAATAAAGAATGCAGAGTGCTAAAAAATTGATGCTTTCAAACTATGGTGCTGGAGAAGGTTCTTGAGAGTCCCTTGGAAAGAAAGGAGATCAAACCACTCAGTCTTTTTTTTTTTTTAATTGATTTTTATTTTTAAACAACTCTGAATACTCTTTGGAAGGACTGATGCTGAAGCTGAAGCTCAAATAGTTTGGCCACCCAGTACGAAGATACGTAAATGACCCTGATGCTGGGAAAGGTTGAGAGAAGGAGAAGGGGGCAACAGAGGATGAGGTGGTTGGATGTTATCATCGACGCAATGGACATGAGTTTGAGCAAGCTCCAGGAGACAGTAAAGGATGGGGAAGCCTGGCATGCTGCAGTCCATGGGGTGGCAAAGAACTGGACACAACCGAGTAACTGAACAACAAACTTTTGTATCCTTCCAGTAAAAGTGAAAATGCTATGACTATGTAAATAGGTGTGATTCATAAATAGGTATGAGTCATAGTAAATATTTGATCATTCCTATTTCTGAGACAGAGCTCCTAAAGCCTTTGGAATTTCCTACATAATGATTTCAACAAAGATGTTTTTTGTTTATATTAATGGAATTGCTTTGGAAAACACCTAAGGTTGGGAGCTGGTTGCCAGAGGACCAGTCATGTGATTAGAGAGTTGGACCTTTCAGTCCTAGCCCCTGACCTGGAGTGCAGAGGGGCTGAGCCAATCACCAATAATTAAAACCAATCACACAGATACAGTGAAGCCTCTGTGGAAATCCAAGAGAACAGGATCCAGGAGTTTCCTTGTTGGTGAGCATGGGGGCTGCTGAGAGAGAAGCCCCAGAGAGGCCAGGCGAGCTCCCTGTACTTTCCCTATACCCTGCCCTTCTCATTCTTCTATCTGGTTGTTGCCAAGTCCTATTCTTTTTCCAATAAACTGGTAAACCAATAAGCAAAATGTTTAAGTTCTGTAAGCTGTTCTAGCAAATCAATCAAACCCAAGGACAAGGTCATGGAAACCTCTGATCTGTAACCCACCAGAAGATCAGGAGACAGCCTGGACTTGCTATTGGTGTCTAAAGAGATAGGGTGGGGGGCTCTCTTGGAGGACTGGGCCCTCAACTTGTGGGATCTGATGCTGTCTCCATGTAGACAGTGTAGGAGTTGAGTCAAATTGTAGGACATCGTAGTATTGGAGAATTGTTTAGACTAGATATAGGTGGGAGGGTTCCACCATATAGGAAATGGTGACCAGAGTAATTAATAGGAAAAATCAGGTCACTGAAAATTTGAATTTTAGTAAATTGATCAAAACAAATTTTTAATAGGTAATGGCGGTTAATTAAATTTTGTTTATACCTACTAAAATACTAGAGAAGGTAGCATGAACTACCTGCATTTTGAACTTCATTATTTGATTTTATGGGCTTCCCTGGTACCTCAGAAGGTAAAGAATCTGTCTGCAATGCAGGAGAGTTGGGTTTGACCCCTGAGTTGGGAAGACCCCATTGAGAAGGAAATGGTAACCCACTCCAGTATTCTCGTCTGGGAAATCTCATGGACAGGGGAGCCTGGTGGGCTATAGTCCATGCGGCCGCAAAGAGTCAGACACAACTGAGTGACTAAGCACACAGCAGCTTTGAATGCAACATGTACTATAATTTTTGAAGACTAATTTTTAATACATATTTCAACCAAAATCTTTTTTTACCTAACATGTTCATAAGGCAGAAATGGAATTAGGTAAAATAATTTTTTGAGAGCAGAAAACAATATTAAATGACTCACATTTAGTTTAGACTCTTAGGCACATATCAAAATTCTGAACATGAACAGGGGCTGTGGCTACATAACTACCAGAAAGCTAAGGTTCTTCTGGGTCATCTACAGCTCCACTGACATGCAGCATCACCTGAGTCAGTTGCCATAGGTCAGAATTCCAGAAGGGCTCCGCGCAGGCTAACAGGCCAGTGGAACAGAGAGGAGGTTAGCGGGCTGCCATTCCTTCTCCAGGATGGTCTCTGCAGGACATGCTTATTTTAGGATTTGCGTGTTTCTTAGAAGGTTATGAATTGAAAGCTCTGTCACTTTTCCCCATCAAGTTTATTCTGGGCCCCCGATCATTTGCCATAAAATCTGACTTTGCCAATCATTTCCATGTAATTTCACGTATTTCAGAATTTGCTGTTAGGGTTTTTCATGAGACTCAGAATCTTCATTAGCCTGGAAAATATTAGCAGACCAACTAAGTGCCTCTTACAGATATTTCTGACCAAATGCCAATCACCATATTCTCTTTGTGTCTCTACAATGTACTCTCCCCACTTCTATTGCAGTTTAAAATCTGCCTTGAAAAAAAAATTTTTTTTTAATATAAAATAAAATATGCCTTGAGTAAAACAAATTCTAGAAACTTCCACTTCAACTTGGAGTTTCACTCCTACTTCTACAAGACCTTGTGACCCTCTTATATGCTCTGTTTGTTTTTATAATTTGAAGATATTTCTTTTTCCCTGTCCCCCATTCTTTCTCAGTGCAGGACTTAGATCCTGGTATGTGATGGCAGTTCTCGTTCTTCATTTTAACAGGAAGTAGCAGTCCTAGTTGATCTATGATAATGGACTTGAACCCTCCTTTCATCCACTCCCTTAAGATAAACTTGGTGGCATGTGGTCTTAGCCTTTAATATAGAGGAGCAAGTTTACCAGCTAAATGCACAATATAACTGAAGATTAAGTAAGGGGCAGAAAAACCTAGACTAGTAAAGAGGTTTCCCTTAGAAGATGAGAGATTAAATCCATTGAAAAGAAGAATAAGAGTGGGAATGGTCAGGGAGAAAAGATAGAAAAGAACAAAACGGAAGCAGAGGATGTCCATACACGAGCAGAGTGGAGGCCAACTGAGAGTGAACACTCTGTAGAGATGTGGGTAAATCAGGTGGAAAGAGGTGCACTGAAGCAGAATGACATCAAAGGAAGAGTGTGCAATGGGCAGAGCCCTGGTTAAAGACTAGAGCACAGCCACTCGGTCGCGGTAACTGGCGCTCCACTCTCGCCTACGTCATAGTCCACACAAGTAAAGGCGCAGCTCAAAGGTTGGAATGATGGCTTTGGCAGACATTCCTATCTGTGAAGCAGACGAGTTCATTTAATGTCCCATGTGGAAAAGAAGAGTGAGCCCTGAGACTGCCTGCAGTCTGCAAGTCAAGGCAGTTGACTTGGCTCACCAGGGACGTCCTGGAGAGAGATCGGCTTTAGTGAGGCTGTGAACTGGTGACTGGAGGACCTGGATAAGCAACAAAGGGCTTCAGAGCAAGTTTTCTGCAGCTCTTATAAAAATATTTGTGAACAATAGTATTTTTTGAGACATATTTCAATGAAAGAGATTATGTTCTGTAACAGTGTCAATATATCTGGGATTCTTATGTTCTCAGGTCATAAATTTCGAGGTGTACTCTCCAGGTAAATTATGTAGACATTTACACTTTTCCTCACAAAGGCTCTAAATAAAATAACTAAAAAGTCAGAGGTATGTCTCAGGATAGAATCAGTTACAGATTTAATGTACTCTGTTTTGGTTTGAAAAACTGTTTTTTCACGTACTGTCTTACTCTCTCCTGCTTGTCACCTTTGACCACACTCTTTCTCTCAACGTGGTCACTGACATTGACTGTTTAAAAAATCATGTTCATAGGCATGCTGTTGTGGTTCATTTGCTAAGTTATGTCAGACTCTTTATAACCCCATGGATGACAACACGCCAGACTCCCCTGTTCTTTACTATCTCCCGGAATGTGCTCAAACTCATGTCCATTGATTTGGTGATGCCATCCAACCATCTCATCCTCTGTTGCCCCCTTCTCTTTTGCCCTCAATCTTTCCCATCATTAGGGACTTTTCCAATGAGTTGTCTCCTTGCATCAGGTGGCCAAAGTATTGGCCTATGAGCATGCATCCTAAGAGCATCATTTAATAATTTGCAAAAGACCAACCACATAAAACAGATTTCAAACCTTATGAAAGACTAAAAAGTTGTATCATGAAATTAATGTCGAAGACACTTTTTAGATTTGAAAAATGAATATAGTATTTCACTATTTATCAATACATTGTTTTCAAAAGGAAATAGATTATACAATTATCTCAAAGAAAAAGAAATTTACTTTAGTCATTTCTTAAATAACAAATAAGTATACTAAAAGGAATATGTTTCAACTTAAATATCAATGACTCTTGCTTCATTTGTGTTACTATGGTAATTATGATTTATAGAAATTAACACAGGAAGAAAATTTAGGTATTTCGGTACAATTATGGATTTCATTAAAGATGAATATTTTACATTTACAATAAGATTTCTGGGGAACTAATCTATGACAAGAGGTATTATGATATTTAATTTTCATAAGATGAACCTGGTCATTATTTTATAAAGGAGAATATCTGAAGTGAAGTGACAATTTTGTTTTTCAACAATGGTATGCACCATTTTGTCCTGAAATCTCTTTAATGGCTGGCTTTTTTTTTTTTTTACTGATAATACAGATACAAAAAGTAGAAAATTTCAAATTTTCACCCCACCTACCAAAAATCACCACTATTTAGCTATTTCTTTTTGAATCAACATGTATAATGCACTTGATTTGCACTCTAATTAACACATTATCTTAAGGGAAGAAAGAGAAAACAACAAAACAGAACTGATTACTGGACACTGTGGTTATCTTTTGTTAGTTGTTCCCTGGAAACGTAATCCTCTGGGCTCTGAACAGCAATCATTAATTAATTATAAGTCAAGCAAGGGGAGTGTGGACAGGCTACTTCATGCTCTGTGTACTGGACCAGGAAAATATCTGTAGAAAATAAAGCTTTATGTGATAGTGGACTATAAAGGGAAAGGGAAGAGAAAAGACTAAAACATAAAGAAGAGAGAACAAGAGGACAACAAAAGTCAAGGAAATAAACAAGAAAGTAATCACATTGCATAAGAATAATATCTAAGCATGAGAGTGAGGGCGTCCTGAGGGTGGGGACAGCAAAAGTGTGAAAATCTCGTCACGTTGAAGGCTGAGATATCAGCGGAGTCAAAACTGGCAGGTAGAAAGAAGTGAGCTGGAGGGAAAGCAAAGAGAAGAGTTCATCAGGTTCAGACAATGGAGGGATGGTAATCACTGCAGAGTTAAGTCCTCTGGGACAGCAGTGATGATGGCTGAGGCCAGGTGGAGGGACCATCATAGGAAAGGAGTTCTGGAGGCTGGGCATCATGGCTTTTGGGAAAGTCAGTTACATGGCCACTGAAGTCACCAAGAACTGGGAAGTATGGCGTGTGTCTACACCAGGGTCAAGTCACTGAGGATGAGGCGGGATGGGCCCGACGCTGAGAGATGGCAAGGACACTGCAGTTGGTGGATGCTGTAAACTGGCGGCCTGGGGAGCCAAGGGGAGGGCTGTTTGGGAAGGAGAAGGGTCTGAGGTCAGGATGTGGGGCAGAGAGGACACCTGCCCCACCTCCAGGCAGGCAGAGGACAGTGAGATGACAAGGACTACTGAGAGGCCCCGCGGGCTAAGCAGGAAGCCGTAGGAGACTCAGAACGTGGGAGGGTACGGGGTGTGTAGAAGATGCTGCAGACAACTGACAAGGGATTCCAGAAAACACAGGACTGAGGAGGGGTGAGGACAGGAGACAGGACAGGGGGTACTCAGAGCATCCGCAGGGTGAGGAACCAACAGAGCCCCCTGCTTAAGGGAGGTCGCTGGATGGCTGCAAGGAGCAAGGCTAGTCCAGGCGGGTTCATGACGGTGGTGGCGAGGCTGTGAGTCGGTAGGTGTGAAGCACTGGTCGCTGGACACTGTCAGCTTTGTCTCCTCCAAGTGCACTGCTCCAGCTGCTCCACTCTCTCCAGACCACAGGGCTTGAGTCTCAGTGGTGGCTCCCCCTTGAGCATCCAGGCATGCATGCTAAGTCACTACTGCTGCTGCTGCTAAGTTGTTTCAGTCGTGTCCGACTCTGTGTGACCCCATAGATGGCAGCCCACATGGCTCTCTTGTCCCTGGGATTCTCCAGGCAAGAATACTGGAGTGGGTTGCCATTTCCTTCTTCAATATATGAAAGTGAAAGTGAAGTCGTGTCCGACTCCTAGTGATCTTGTGGACTGCAGCCTACCAGGCTCCTCCATCCATGGGACCTTCCTGGCAAGAGTACTGGAGTGGGTTCTTTGTGACCCAATGAACCATAGCTCACCAGGCTCCTCTGTCCATGGGATTCTCCAGGCAAGACTACTGGAGTGGGTTACCGTGCCCTCTTCCAGGGGATCTTCCTGATCCAGGTATTGAACCCACGTCTCTTACGTCTCCTGCATTGATAGGCCAGTTCTTTACCACTGGCACCACCTGGGAAGCCCCTTTTAAGCATCCAAGCAGGATCTTATTTCTCTCATTTAAAATCTCTCTCTATGCCATGTCTCCTTGCTAAGTATTGCCTTATCTCTTCACACACCTTTACAGAAAACTGTCCAAATAGTGTCCTGTGCTCCCTGTCTCCTCCAGGGGCTCTCACATCAGCCTGCCAGGCATGCACACCCACCCTTCAACTGTCAATAAAACCATTCTCCTCAACATCAACCATCTCCACATTGTTCTGCACCACCTGGGAAGCCCCTTTTAAGCATCCAAGCAGGATCTTATTTCTCTCTTTTAAAATCTCTCTCTATGCCATGTCTCCTTGCTAAGTATTGCCTTATCTCTTCACACACCTTTACAGAAAACTGTCCAAATAGTGTCCTGTGCTCCCTGTCTCCTCCAGGGGCTCTCACATCAGCCTGCCAGGCATGCACACCCACCCTTCAACTGTCAATAAAACCATTCTCCTCAACATCAACCATCTCCACATTGTTCAACCCAAAGCTCATCTTTGTGACCTCATCATTCTTTATTGTGATGTTTGGGATCAGTTGTTGTGTCCTTGTCCCTCAACTTCAAGGATATTTCTCTGCTTGCTTCCTTCTTTTTAGTGGTTTCCCTTTTTCACATATTTTTCTTTTTCTCTTTGCTAGTCCTTCCTTTTAAGAGCTCAGTCCTGAAGCTCAAGAGTAAGACAGCACTCTTTTCCTTGATCTCTTCTGCCCTGCTTACTACTACTTCTCACCTCACACCTATTATTTGTAACTTGACATGTGATTTATTTAAGATATCTACTTTCTATCTTCTCCATGGAAAATGTCACCTCCCCAATGTAAAGATCTCGGTCTATTTTGTTTACTGATCTTTCCCAGCCTTCAATATCTGTGCCTGGTAAATGGATGCAGAGTCAACATGTATGGAAGAAGCGATTCCACTCCTGTGCATAGATCCAGACAAAATTATAATTCAAAAATATACATGCACCCCATGTTCATAGCAGCACTAGCCACACTGTAAAGACACAGAAACAACCTAAATGTCCATCAGTGGAGGAATGGATGAAGAAGATGTGGTACAAATATACAATGAATATTACTCAGCCATAAGAAGGAATGGAATATTGCCATTTGCAGCAACATGGGTGGACCTAGAGATTATCACACTAAGCGAAGTAAACCAAAAAGAGAAAGACAGATACTATATAATATCATCTACATGTAGAATCTAAAATATGGCAAAAATGAACTGATCTACAAAACAGAAACACAGACTCAAAGGCTCACAGACGCAGAGAACAGACTTGTGGTTGCCAAGGAGGAGGTGTTGACTGGGAGTTTGGGATTAGTAGATGCAAACTGTGATACATGGAATGGATATACAACCAGGCCCTACTTCCTAGCACAGGGGACTGTCAGCATATTCAGTATCCTGTGGCAAATCACAATGGAAAAATTATCAAAAAGAATATATAATGTATATGTGTGTATAACTGATTTACTTTGCTGTACAACTCGGTTCGTAAAGAATCCGCCTGCCATGTGGGAGACCTGGGTTCAATCTCTGGGTTAGGAAGAGCCCCTGGAGAAGGGAAAGGGTACCCACTCCAGTATTCTGGCCTGGAGAATTCCATGGACTGTATAGTCTATGGGGTGGCAAAGAGTCAGACATGACTGAGCAACTTTCACTTTCACAACAAAGATTAACATTATAAATCAACGATAGGTTGACAAAAAGAAAATGAAAAACACTACACACATTCACTAAATAGACCTTGGAAAAATATTTACAGAAGGAAGGAGTGAAAATGAGATAAGGAGAAGACACTTATCACAAAGGAGGAGGTACAGGGCCACTAGGAACACCGTTCTTGGACACTTCAGGCTGACTTCCCCTGACCCGGGGGATTACAAAGTAGGCAGTGAGAGCTTCAGAAGCTTTGATAAGCATCACTTCCTAAAACTTGACCACATTCAACTGGTCCTCCCAACTATATAATATTTTGTATTTTCAGAAAATATAAGAAAAGGCACATGTCAGCTGACAACGGGAAGAAATCGACATTGTTTTCTGCAGTTCCTTTGTCTAAACCAGCTCTTTACCATCTGAACCACCAGGGACTCTCATAGTATGATTCAGTCTCACTCAATGATTTGGTTACATCAGGAGAATAAACTAAATTTGCTTACTTACTTATGTATTTATTTACTTATTTTCAAAGAAAAGCCTTATTTTTTTCATGTTTATCTTCCTTAATATTTTCTCTGCCAAATATCAATTTAGTTTAAATTAACTAGCATAAGTAAAAACAATTGAATTATTTTCTCTAATAAGAAAGAAAAACTAAATTAAAAAAGAAGGCAATGCTAATACTTGGGAACACTTAAAAACTTTAAAACATTAAATCAGTAATCCTTTTATAATAAAACTTTAGTAGGATGCATTGCATCTTTTTTGTTGTGATTTTCTTTGAGCTAAATGATTTTCCTTTGAATACCTCAATTTGCCTTGAAATTGCAGTTAAGGGATAAAAGTCTCATATTTCTAGGGGCTTTTCATGCAGATACTGAAGATTATCAAAATAGTAAAACTCTGAAATTACTTGTGGAATTCATAATTGCACAAATTTTGAGATACAGATAAGGCATCATTTCACTGCACAGTTTTAATGGCAGTTTCACCTCTGCACTGAGCTGTTCAACCTCCCTCCACTACAATTTTCTGCTCTAAGTTTGTCAGTCAGACCCTCAGACTTTAAGATACAGAATCTGGACATAGTAGAAGAGAGGACGTGGGAGAGAGGAAGTCAGGACAGACAGAGTAGGGGCAAGGAGAACAGAGAGAGAAGTATCAGGCTGGGGAGAGGACTGAGGAGGAAGAGCAAGATTCCAGAAAGATAGCTCAGAAAGTGAGGAGAAGAGCTGTCATGATGGAGACCAAAGTTCAGGTCACTTTTCTACCTAGAAGGTAGAAAGTGTTAGTCGCTCAGTTGTGTCCACCTCTTTGAGACCCCATGGACTGTACCCCTCCAGGCTCCTCTGTCCATAGAATTCTCCAGGCAAGAATACTGGAGTGGGTTGCCATTTCCTTCTCCAGGGGGGTCTTCCCAACCTGAGGACTGAACTCAGGTCTCTTGTATTGCAGGTAGATTCTTTACCATCTGAGCCACGAGGGTAGCCCTGTTCATTATATTATTGGTATTTTTTTTTATTATTGGTATTTTAAAAAATGAAGACAGAGAGTTGCTAAATAAATGCTGATCCAGCATTTATGAGCATTTATGAGAAATTGCATAGACATTAGGGTTAGTCACTCAGTTGTGTCCAACTCTTTACAAATCCATGGACTATAGACCACCAGGCTCCTCTGTTCATGGGCTTCTTAAGGCAAGAATACTGGAGTGGGTGCCATTCCCTTCTCCAGGGGATCGTCCTGACTCAGGGACTGAAGCTGGGTCACCTGCATTGCAGGTAGATTCTTTACCATCTGAGCCACCAGGAAAACCATTAGAGTTACTAAATATTTCCCAAACAGAAATCTTTATAATGTGGTATCCAGTAGAAAATAGCACAAGTTCCTACAAAATATACAGTCATACATATACCTAGATATTTATAAGGAAACACACAATCACATACACATTCAGAGGGAGAAAAATTGAACAGTCCAAAAGTAAAGAGTATTTATCACTTACCATTGAAGCTCTAGTTTTAAAATATAATCTCTATTTCCAAAATTTTGCTAATGAATTATTTTCAATAAAGCAAAATATTTTAAAAGGTCTAATGGGCATGGCAAAAATATTTATAAAAGAAGAAATAATCATTTATTATGTTACAGTAAAATCCTTATTTGCAAAAATTAAAGTCCAGGTATTTAAAATAAAAATCAGCATTCAAAAGTGAAGATCATGGGATCCAGTCCCATCACTTCATGCAAATAGATGGGGAAAAGTGGAAATTTTCTTGGGCTCCAAAATCACTGCAGATGGTGACTACAGCCACAGAATTAAAAGATGCTTGCTTCTTGGAAGGAAAGCTATGAGAAACCTAGAAAGCATATTAAAAAGCAAAGGCAGCATTTTGCCAACAAAGGCTGATATAGTAAAGGCTGTGTAAAAGCAGTTATGTACAAATGTGAGAGGTGCACCAGAAAGAAGGCTGAATGCTGAACAATTGCAGCTTTTGAGCTGTAGTGTTGGAGAAGACTCTTGAGAGTCCCTTGGATCGCAAGATCAAACCAGTCAGTCCTAAAGGAAATCAGTCCTGATATTCACTAGAAGGACTGAAGCTGAAGCTCCAAATCTTTGGCCACCTGATGTGAAGAGCCAACTCAATGGAAAAGACTCTGATGCTGGACAAGATTGAGGACAAGAGGAGAAAGGGGCAGCAGAGGATGAGATGGTTAGCTAGCATCAGTGACTCAATGGACATGAATTTGAGCAAACTCTGCGAGATAGTGAAGGAGAGGAAAGCCTAGTGGGCTGCAGTCCATGGAGTCACAAACAGTTTGACATGACTTAGTGACCAAACAGTAACAAATATATATTTATACAAAGAAAGAAAGAGAGAAACAGTCACATCCCAACTCTTTACTTGCTGGTTTGGAAAGCAAAACAAAATAAGTGCGTACAGTATGAAGAATAAACATTTAAATCTTAGAAATGATGTCTTCAGGGAGCTATGAACTAGCTGTGAAGTGTAAGGCTCACATGTTGAGAAATTCACTTTTGAATTGCCATTTTGCCTCTATAGACGTTTAGTCACAAACAGTTTGACATGACTTAGTGACCGAACAGTAACAAATATATATTTATACAAAGAAAGAAAGAGAGAAACAGTCACATCCCAACTCTTTACTTGCTGGTTTGGAAAGCAAAACAAAATAAGTGCGTACAGTATGAAGAATAAACATTTAAATCTTAGAAATGATGTCTTCAGGGAGCTATGAACTAGCTGTGAAGTGTAAGGCTCACATGTTGAGAAATTCACTTTTGAATTGCCATTTTGCCTCTATAGACGTTAATGAGTTTAACAGAAGTATCGATTAATTGAGTTCTAGTTGGTGTAATGCTAGATGACTAAGTATGCCAGTTCTTATGATAGTTTACTGTTTGAAACATGGGTTTAATTTTCCCGATTTCATTAGTCATAACTGTTATGCACCATATAATGATGTGACCATTTTCTTCTCATCACAGGGTCTCATCTTAATGGCTCATGAAGTATTAAATTCCAGTCTGTTGAACTGGAGCGCAGCTGTGCTTTCTGTAGAATGCTTCCTCATGGTGCTTTATGAAGACTTCACTTTCTTAGAGTTTAGCTCCATTTATTATTGCTTTTGGAAAAGGTTGTCTGGTTTTCTGGCTTTCTCATCTATTGCTAAGTCACTTCAGTTGTGTCCAACTCTGTGTGACCCCATAGATGGCAGCCCACCAGGCTCCCCCATCCCTGGGATTCTCCAGGTAAGAACACTGGAGTGGGTTGCCATTTCCTTCTCCAATGCATGAAAGTGAAAAGTGAAAGTGAGGTCGCTCAGTCGTGTCCGACTCTTCGTGACCCCATGGACTGTAGCCTACCAGGCTTTTCCGTCCATGGGAATTTCCAGACAAGAGTACTGGAGTGGGATGTCATCGCCTTCTCTGATTCTCATCTATAGAACCTATCTTTTTATTTAGTAGGTTCATAATACAAGTGTATACTTTTCCATTTTTTCTTTCTTTCTTATTGTTTTTCCCTTCTTGTTTTTTTGTGTTTAATTATGAAAGCATGATAAAACATCTACAAGAGACTTGGAAAATACAGAATAAAGTTACATATAGTGCCACTGTACATTAC
Source organism: Aepyceros melampus (assembly GCA_006408695.1). NCBI lineage: Eukaryota > Metazoa > Chordata > Mammalia > Artiodactyla > Bovidae > Aepyceros > Aepyceros melampus. The sequence continues at coordinate 157,914 of SJXQ01008945.1, read as the reverse complement.
AATTATTTTTAAGTAGATAAATTAAGATATTTAGTTAGAATTTTAATATCAAATTATCAAAAATTATAGAATGAATAGATGATAGAAAAGTAGAAGGATATAGTTGACCTGAAAACACTATGAACCAATTCAACATAATTAAGATTTACACAGTTTTCACTCATCAGCAGGGTATGAATTCTATTCAAGTTCCCACAGACTACAAATCAGGAGATGCTGGAACATACCCAGGGACGTGACATCTCAACATTCTCCAACATTTACATCATTCCCACCATCCTATTCACATGCTGTCCTAACAGTCCCTTCTGTGTAAGGATGAGAACCACGTCAAGACCAAATGTGACTTGACCACTACACACTCAGAAATAGTCGATGACTGTGTCACGAGGCTGTGAGTGTGGTCAGCCTTATTGTAACTGACCTCCCTCTGAAGTCCTGCTCCACAGCAGAGCAAACAGTTATGCACTGATAAACTCAGGAACGCCTACTGAGTAATGAAACGTGGGTAGAAAGTACATGGCGTTTCCCAACAGTCTTTCAGTACCAGAGTTGGATTTGTCTTGTCTTCCCCTCTACTTGGACACCAAGCACATCAGATCCAGGCTGCACCACTGAGCAGGCCTCTGCGGGAAGCCAGGGAACAGAGGAGGGGACAGAGTCCCCGCTGAGCCACACAGACACACATCCAGGGAGAAACCTGGACATGGAGGCAGCTTGTTAATGCAGCATCCCCCAGCTGTCCTGACTTCTATGGAGAATCAGGTGGTATTCAGAAGTGTTCCCTTTACATGGAGAGAAGTCTATTTTAAAGTTGTGGGGATGATTCAGTTCAGTTCAGTCACTCAGTCATGTCCAATTCTTTGAGACCCCATGAATCACAACATGAAGGCCTCCCTGTCCACCACCATCTCCCGGAATTCACTTAAATTAATGTCCAGTGAGTTGGTGATGCCATCCAGCCATCTCATCCTCTGTCACCCCCTTCTCCTCCTGCCCTCAATCCCTCCCAGCATCAGAGTCTTTTCCAATGAGTCAACTCTTCGCATGAGGTGGCCAAAGTACTGGAGCTTCAGCATTAGCATCAGTCCTTCCAAAGAAATCCCAGGGTTGATCTTCAGAATGGACTGGTTGGATCGCCTTGCAGTCCAAAGAACTCTCAAGAGTCTTCTCCAGCACCACAGTTCAAAAGCATCAATCCTTTGGTGCTCAGCTTTCTTCACAGTCCAAATCTCACATCCATACATGACCACTTGATTAGATGGACCTTTGTTGGAAAAGTAATGTCTCTGCTTTTCAATATGCTGTCTAGGTTGATCATAACTTTCCTTCCAAGGANGGCAGATTCATGTCAATTTCTGACAAACTCTATTGTAAAGTAATTAGCCTACAATTAAAATAAAGAAATTTATTTTAAGAAAAAATGAACTGCTTTTGCTGCATCCCAGAGGTTTTGAGTCATTGAGTTTTCATTTTCATTTTATTCTGGGCATTTTTTAAATTTTCTGTTTGATTTCTTCAGTCGTGTCTTGGTTATTTCATGGCATATCACTTATCCTCCACGGGTTTTTATTTTTTACAGCTTTATTTTCCTGTGATTGATTTCTAATCTCGAAGAGGTGTGGTTGCAAAAGATGCTTGATATGGCTTCAATTTTCTTAAACTTATTGAGGCTTGATTTGTGTCCCAAGATATGGTCAATCTTGGAGAATGTTCTTTGTGCACTTGAGAAGAAAGTTTATGCTTGTGCTGTTAAATGGAATGTACTATAAATGTCAGTTAAATATATCTGGTTTAATGTATCATTTAAGACTTGTGTTTCTGCATTAATATTCTGTCTGGATCACCTGTCCATTGGTCTGGTTGGGTGCTAAAGTCCCCACTATTATTGTTACTGTCAATTTCCCCTTTAATATTTGTTAACATTTGTCTTATGTACTGATGTGTTCCCATGTTGGGTGCATAAATAATTACAGTTGTTATATCTTCTTCTGGGATTGACTCGGTAATTGTCTAATGTCCTTTGTCTCTTGTAACAGGGTTTATTTTAAAGTCTGTTTTGTCTGATATGAGAATTGTTGCTCTAGATTTCTTTTTACTTTCATTTACATGGAATACCTTTCCCCATCCCCTCACCTTCAGTCTGTATGTATCCCTCAGTCTGAAGTAAGTCTCTTGAAAACAGCATATATTTGAGTCTTGTTTGTGTATCCATTCAGCCAATTTGTGTCTTTTGGAAGAGTATTTAATCCATTTACATTTAAAGCAATTTTCAATAGGTATGTTTCTATTACCATTTTCTTAATTGTTTTGGATTTGTTTTTACATATCTTTTTTTCTTCTATTGTGTTTCCCCTTTTAAAAAAAAGATCCTCTAGCAATTGTTGTAAAGCTGATTTGATGATGCTGAACTCTCTTAGCTTTTGCTTGTCTTAATCAAATCTGAATGCAATCCTTGCTGGTAAAATAATCTTCATTGTAGGTTTATCCCTTTCATCTCTTTAGATCTATCCTGCTACTCCCATCTAGCCTGCAGAATTTCTGCTGAAATATCAGCTGATAGCCTTATGGGAATTCTCTTGTATGTTTGTTGTTTGTTTGTTTGTTTTTGCTTTCCCCTGCTGCTCCTGCTGCTGCTGCTAAGTCGCTTCAGTTGGGTCCAACTCTGTGCGACCCCATAGACGACAGCCCACCAGGCTCTGCCATCCCTGGGATTCTCCAGGCAAGAACACTGGAGTGGGTTGCCATTTCCTTCTCCAATGCACGAAAATGAAAAGTGAAAGTGAGGTCGCTCAGTCATGTCTGACTCTTTGCAACCCCATGGACTGCAGCCAACCAGGCTCCTCCGTCCATGGAATTTTCCAGGCAAGAGTACTGGAGTGGGATGCCATTGCTTCCTCTGTGCTTTCCCCAGCTGTCTTTAATATTTTTCTTTGTATTTAATTTTTGTTAGTTTAATTAGTATGTGTTTTGGTGTATTTTTGGTGTGTTTCTTGGTTCTACCATGTACGGTATTCTTTGCACTTTTTGGAGTTGAGTGGCTATTCCCTTTCCCATGTTACAGAATTTTTTTGAATTAGTCTCAGCAATTACTTTCTCAGAACCTTTCTCTTTTCTTCTTCTTCTGGGACCACTATAATTCAAGTGTTGATGCATTTAATGTTGTCCTAGAAGTCTCTGAGAATGTCCTCATTTCTTTTCATTCTTTTTTCTTTATTCCATTGTTTGGTATTTATTTCCAACATTCTATCTTCAGCTCACTTATCCATTCTTCTGCCTCAGTTATTCTGCCATTAATTTCTTCTAGTTTTTCATTTCAGGTATTGTGTTTGTCATCTTTTTTTGGGGGAGGGGCTGCTGTTGTTCTTTAATTCTTCTAGGTATCTTAAAATTTGCTTGTATTTTCAATATCCATGCCTCCATTTTGTTTATGAGATTTTGGATCATCTTCATTATAATTACTCTGAATTTCTTCTCAGGTAGATTGCCTATTTCCTCTTCATTTTTTGATCTTATGCATTTTTATCTTGCCCCTTTGTCTGAAACATGTATTTTTGTCTTTTCATTTTGTCTAATTTACTGTGTTTGAGGGTTCCTTTCTGAAGGCTAAATGTATTTGTTCCTCTTGCTTTTGGTGTCTGCCCCCCATTGGTGAAGTTGATCCAGTGGCTTGTGTAAGTTTCCTGGTGGGATGGACTGTGCTATGGTGGGTGGACCTGGATCTTGTCCTTAGGTTGGGCTGGGCCATGTCTGGAGTGTTTTGGGATATCTGTGAGCTTAGTAAAACTTTAGACAGCCTTTTGCTGATGGATGAGTTTGTATTCTGTCTTGATTGTTGTTTGGCATGAGGCATCCAGCACTAGAGCATGGAGACAGTTATGTGGAGCTGGGTCTTGCAATCATGATTGAGATTTCATGGAGAGCTCTGATCAATTAATATTACCTGGGGCCAGGAATTCTCTGGTAGTCCAGTGCCCTGAATTCAGCACTACCACTATGGAAGCTCAGGCCTGACCCATGGCTGGGAAAAAAGACCCTGAAAGCCACACAGGATGGCAAAAGAAAAAAGAAAGAAATGAATAGATAAATAAACTAAGACAAATGGTAAAAGCAAAAGCAAACAAAGAAAAAATGAAGAAACACAGAGAAATGCTACAAAACTAAAAGCAAAAAACAAGAGAACAACCAAAGAACCTCAAAACAAAATTATACAATTAAAAAGAAAGCTAGCAAAAATCCAAAAGCAGAATGCAAACTGAAAGAAAAAATATAAAACAAATACACAAAATAATAAAAAGATAAAAAGAAGTGCTTTAATCTTTATCTGGTGAATTATCTCTTGTTTTAGTAGAGTTTTCATGTTTTTTTTTTTTCCTTTTTTTAATTTGAAACACATTTCTCTATCTGTCATTTTGCTAAACTTTCCCTGTCTCTATGAAAGTAGGTGAAATGGTTACCTATTGTGAGTTTGAAGGGATGCGCTTGTGTGAGTGTTCCTATGCAGTCTGCTTGTGTCCAGTGGCTTTGGTGGGAGAGCTGGGTCTGGGAAAGCACAGGTCAGATTATTCCCCAGAGTGTGCTGACAGCTACAACCTTGGTGAGAAGTTGGGATTCAGATGGAGGGACTAGATCCAGAGCTAGATATGAGCTAGGGCTTCTCTTCTGTTCAGTGGCAGTCACTGCCCTATATGGAGTAGACTTCCAGCCCTAAGCAGATGCCCTTAAGGGCAGTCCTAGCTGGTTCCATTCCCTCTGAGTATAAATTCCCTCTCGTCCCTCCTCCCTGATGCAAAGGCACCTCTGCCCTATTATAGAGCAGTGCAAGAGCAAGAGGGGATGGGGTGGGTGCCCAGTGTGTGCCAGGATATGTGCTGGAACAGTTCAGGAAAACCAGTCAAAGCTCCAGGTGAGTTCTAATCCATAGTTGCCGTGTGCTAAGAAAGGCCACCCTCTCCCCATACGTAGGCAGGGTCAGGTCCAAGCTGACTGCTTTTTCCACGTGCTTGCACTCTGCCCCTCCCCCCACACACACACCTTACAACAGCACTGACACTTCAGTGGGGAGCAGTGCTGGAGCAAGGAGGGCCTGATGCGTGCTCTTGGACAGTCTTGGCAAGCTATTCAAAGCCTCAGGCAACTTAATCTGCTGCCTTTGCATGCCCCATGGCAATGGCCACCCTAACCTTGTTCAAAGGCAAGGCCAGATTGGAGTGCACTCTCCTGGGCAAAGACACCTTCACCCCAATGGAGAGTAGTGCCAGAGTCGGGGGTGGGGGGAGGGCTAGAACCAGCACCTAGCACGGGCCAGGGCCTACACTGGGATGATTCTGGCTATTAGGTCAGAGTTCCAGGCAGTTTTTAGTCTGCTGCCTCTGTGTGTATACTGGTAATGGTTGACTTCACCCTGTTCAGAGGCAGAGTGTGGTCAAGCTGGCTGTTTCCTAAATGTGTACACTCTCCTTGGCAGTGATAACCTTCACCTTTGTAGAGAGGTGTGAGGGAGCAAGAGATGTTGAAGCAGGCACTCAGTTCAGGCTAGGGTACTTTCTGGGCCAGTCACAGGTGTTTTCAATCTTCATCCTCTACCTTGTTCCTAGGAGTAAGCAAGTGAGTGCATGTGCTCTTTTCAGTTGGAGTCTTCATTTCTTAGAGCCCTCTTATATAGTCCCACTGGCTTTCAAACCAGCTAAGGGGATTCATTTTCCCATTGTTGGACAGCAAAGCTAGGGTGCCAATATGTGGCATGAAGGTCTTCCCTCTTTCCACAGGGAAGATCCCTGAGCCCATTATATCCCCTCCTCTTCTGTGTCCACTGCTAGGGGTGTGGGTCCCTAGCTGATTGTGTCTCCTTTCTTACTTCCTGCCAGTCTTCAGTTTATTTGCAGAGAGAGCTACTCCATATATAGATGTATCTTTTTATATACTCATTGGGGAGTATGAGCTCAAAGTTCTGTACTCTACCTTCTTGATCTATCTCCTTATTTTTACTTTCTATTTAGCTAATTTTTTTTTCTTCTGATTTCTAATTCTGTCACTTCTTCTGTATTTCTTAGTGGTATATTTTTGTTAAGAGGTCTCCCTTCTCATTCTCAGTGTGTGAGCTAAAAGTGAAAAATCTTTATATGTTTGCATGCTCAGATATTAAGGGGATAGGAGCTCTTGTTAATAGATCCAGTTGTCAGGTGTTGGTCATCTAACCGTTGTTATTACTTTTTTTGTTGTTACTGGAGCCATGTCAATGAAGTTCTCTTACAGCCAAGAATCTACAAAGGCTTACATAGGCAGTGAAATCTTTCACCTTGATTTTTGAGCATTAACCACAAGGTTTAAGACCATAAAGCAATGGGCTATGGAGTCAGTATGTTAATTTGGTTAAGAGTTTCCTCACAAACTTGCCACATTGTTTGACCCAGCCATGGATTGATTGACAAAAAGGATCTAGGGATATATCAATCTAATTATGACACAGGGACAACTGACACTTATACCAACTGTAATACTTGACCAGGATAAAGCATTTTTGTAGTTCCTTCACTCTGATAGTGGACAATGGAATTTGGTCTCTTTAGGCTACAGATACTAGTTTCTGGTCTTGGACATGTGAAGAAACTCAACCTTTCATACTGCTCAAGATCCCCGAGCCATTTAATCCTAGACCAGACACCTAAATTTTATTTGAATGACACAGGGATCCTGTAATACATTTTCATGACTAGCTATATTAGATAACCAAGTTGAATAGTGTGTTCATATTTCACAAGGAACTTGGGTGAAGCTGAAGTTTTATGTATACAGTTTGTGCCAGTGTCTTCAGGTCACTGTATATGCATCTAGAAGACTCAGTTCTCTATTCGTATGGAGAAACTGCAGAACCACCAACTAGTTCCACTTCAGACTCCTCCCCTTCCTAGGCATTCCTTTTTCCATTCCAACACACACCAATGTTAAAAAGAAAATTTTCAAATAACCATTTTTTCCTTAAAACTGATATATATATATATTCTATATGTATATCAGTCTATATATCTGTCTATATATAGAGAGAGAGACAGCCTCGCCCGAATTTTAAGGTCAGTATATGCTCATCATAGAAAATTTGATAAATACAAAAATTAAAGAAAGAAAGAAAAATAATCAATTGTTCTACTAAATGGTAATAATCATCATTAATGTTTAGATATGTTTCCTTCTATTTTCTGTACTTAAGTGTTAACATAGTTGCATTCATGATATAAATGTGTGATTGTTATATAAATTTATATATTTCTCATTTTCTATGAGTTGCTGTTCAGTCATTCAGTTGCATCCAACTCTTTGTGGCCCCATGGACTGTAGCACGCCAGGCTTCCCTGTCCTTCATCATCTCCTGGAGCTTGCTCAAACTCATGTCCATTGAGTCAGTGGTGCCATTCAACCACCTCATCCTCTGTCATCCCCTTCTTCTCCTGCTTTCATTCTTTGCCAGCATCAGGTCCTTTCCAATGAATTGGCTCTTCTCTTTATATGAGAAATATAGTCTAGTCTCCCTTTTACAGCTCCATGTAAACATCATTTTAATAGCTGCATAATACCCCATCATGCTATGATTTATTTGAACCTGAGCAGGTTTATTAGACATTGAGATTATTTGCAATATGGTACTATCATAAACCTCAACACTATAATAAACATCTTTATGCATAAAAGTATGTTTATACTTTTTATGGTTCCTTAGAATGGATTATCAAAAGGGGTTTACTAAATCAAAGCCAATGTATGTTTCTAACTTCCTTTACTACATATTGAAAAATTGCATTCCTCAAAATGATTTGCCTTGTAACAAAAGTGTGATGTCTAAAACACATCTTTACATGGGCTTCTCAGATCTGGGAAAGTGACCATTTTCTCTTCAAAGGGCAGTGGATCTATTCTGTCAAGAAAAGTACAAAGGCAAGAGGACATTTTTTATTGCCCTGAGTGTCAGCAAATAGGATTATATCAGAAAAGTTGTTCTTTGCAGTTGGCAGGCAACTTAAGTTATATGTAATCCTCTAAAACTTGTTGGTAAATTTGCAATATGATCTTCAGCCAGTTCTCACTTTTTACTGGAATTTAAAATTGGTGATTTACATCCCATTTTCTGTCTTGTCTAAGGATCCAGTTTATTTCAGCTCTTCACAAGAGGATATATAGCAGACTCTTTGTCATCATATTGATATGAGTTCAATATCAAAGTAAACACTATCAAAGTAAACACTTTCAAAAATTGTAGTAAGCACATATCAACACTGTATAGAAAAGGCCTACATGGGGTACAGGAAATAAAGAAATGCACTTGTAGAAAATCTTTTCCTAATTCAGTGTCAAAATGCTATATTTTCCTCAATGTTATTCAAGAAACTGGAAATATGTTTGATGAAGCCCTGAGTCTATAGCTATTTCTTTTTATTTGAATATTATTGTTTTTTTAGTCACTAAGTCATGTCTGACTCTGCGACCACATGGACACACACGGGTTCCTCTGTCCTTCAATATCACCCAGAGTTTGCTCAAATTCATGTCCATTGAATCAGTGATGATATCTAACAACCTCTTCCTTTGGCACCCCTTTTTCCTTTTTCCTTCAATTTTTCCCAGCATCAGGGTCTTTTACAATGAGTTGGCTCTTTGCATCAGTTGGCCAAAGAACTGGTGCTTCAGCATCAGCAACAGTCCTTCCAATGAACATTCAGGGTTGATTTCCTTTAGGATTCACTGGTTTGATCTTGTTGCAGTCCAAGGAACTCTCAAGAGTCTTCTCTAGCACCACATTCCAAAGCATCAATTCTTTGGTGTGCAACTGTTTTTATGGTTCAATTCTCATGACTGTGCATGACTACTGGAAAAACCATATATTTGACTATACATACATTTTTTGGAAAAGTGATGTCTCTGCTTTTTAATATGCTGTCTAGGTTTGTCATAGCTCTCCTTCCAAGGAGAGAGTGTCTTTTACTTTCATTGCTATAGTCACCATCTGCAGTAATTTGAGGACCCAAGAAAATAAAATCTGTTACTGTTTCCATTTTTCCCTCTTCTATTTTCCATAAAGTGATAGGACCAAATGCTCTGATCTTAGTTTGTTGAATGTTGAGTTTTAAGCCAGCTTTTCCACTCTCCTCTTTCATCCTCATCAAGAGGCTCCTTAGTTTTTCTTCACTTTCTGCCATTAGAGTGGTATCAATTGCATATCTGAGGTTGTTATTTCTCCTGGAAAACTTGATTCCAGTTTGTGATTTATCCAGCCTGGCATTTCACATGATGTACTCTGCATATAAGTTAAATAAGTAGGGTGACAAGATACAACCTGCCCTACTCCTTTCTCAATTTTAAACCAGTCTGTTATTCCAAGTCTGGTTCTAACTGTTGCTTGTTGACCCACATACAGGTTTCTCAGGAGACAGGTAAAGTGATCTAGTACTCTCATCTCTTAAGTATTTTCCACAGTTTGTTGTGATCCACACAGTCAAAGGCTTTAGCATAGTCAATGAAGCAGAATGGATGTTTTTCTAGAACTCCCTTGCTTTCTCCATGATCCAACATATGTTGGCAATTTTATCTCTGGCTCCTCTGCCCTTTCTAAACCCAACCTGTACATCTGGAAGTTCCCAATTCACATACTGTTGAAACTTAGCTTGAATGGTTTTAAGCATTACCTGTCTAGCATGTGAAATGTGCACAATTGTACAGCAGTCTGAGCATTCCTTGGCATTGCTTTCTTTGCAATTGGAATGAAAACTGACCTTTTCCAGTTGTGTGGCCACTGCTGAGTTTTTGAAATTTTTTGGTATATTAAGTATAGCACTTTAACAGCATTATCTTTTCTTTTTTCTTTCTTTAATTTTTTTTATTTAATTGGAGGATAATTGAAATATTGTGTTGGTTTTTGCAATACATCAGTATGAATCAGGAATAATATACATGGTATACTTGTATACCCTCCATCCTAAATCTCCCTCCCCACCCCATCCATCCAGGTTGTCACAGAGCACCAGTTTTGTGTGCCCTGAGTCATACATCAAACTTGCCTGGTTATCTGTTTCATATGTGGTAATATATTTGTTTCATTGCTATTCTCTCAAATTATCCTCCCCTCTCCTTCTCCCATTGAGTCCAGAATTCTTTTCTTTAGGTCTGTGTTTCCTTTGCTGCCTTTCATGTAGGATTGTTGAAACCATCTTTCTAGACTATGTATGTATGTATTAATATACAGTATTTGTCTTTCTCTTTCTGACTTACTTTACTCTGTAATATAGGCTCTAGGTTCATCCACCTCATAAGAATGGACCTAAATGCATTTTTTATAGCAGAGTAATATTTCATACATATTTGTGTATATGTATGACAACCTCCTTATCCACTCATCTGCAACATCTAGGTTGCCTCCATGTCCTAGCTATTGTAAATATTGCTGCAGTGAGCATTAGGGGTACATGTGTCTTTTTCAGTTCTTGTTTCCTCAGGGCATATGCCCAGTATTGGGATTGCTTGGCCATATGGTATTTTTATTCCCTGTTTTTATGTAATCTCCATACTGTTCTCCATAGTGGTTATATCAATTTGCATTCACACTAACAGTGTAAGAGGGTTCCCTTTTCTCCACACCCTCGCCCACATTTATTGTTTTTATGATGGTCATTCTGACTGATATAAGATGATACATTGCTGTGATTTTGATTTTCATTTCTCTAATAATGAGTGACGTTGAGCATTTTTTTCATGTGTTTATTAGCCATATCTCTGTTTTCTTTGGAGAAATGTCTGTTTAGGTCTTCTCTCCACTTTTTCATTGAGTTGTTCACTTTTCTGGTATTGAGCTGCATAAACTGCTTGTATATTTTGGAGATTAATTGTCAGTGTTTCATTTGCTATTTTTTTTTTTTTCCCATTCGGAGGGTTATCTTTTCACCTTGCTTATTGCTTCTTTCATTGTGCAAAAGCTTTTCAGTTTAATTAGGTAACACTTGCTTATTTCCATTACTGTAGCAGATGGATCATAGAGGATTTTGCTGTGATTTGTCAGAGAGGGTCCTGCTTATGTTTTCCTCTAAGAGTTTTAAAGTTTCTGGTATTACACTTAGGTCTTTAATCCACGTTGAGTTTACTTTTTTGTACGGTGTTAAAGTGTGTTCTAATTTCATTCTTTTTAATGTAGCTGACCAGTTTTCCCAGCACCACTTGTAGACACTGTCTTTTCCCGTTGTATATTTTTGCCTCATTTGTCAAAGATAGAGTGTTCATAGTTGCATGGATTTATTTCTAGGATTTCCATTTTGTTCCTTTGATCTATATTTTTGTTTTTGTTCCAGTACCATACTATCTTGATGACTGTAGCTTAGTAGTATAGTCTGAAGTCAGGAAGGCTGATTCTGCCATTCCCATTCTTCTTTCTCAAGGTTGCTTTGGATATTTGGAGTCTTTCGTGTTTTCATATGAATTCTTAAATTATTTTTTCTAGTTCTGTGAAAAATACTATTGGTAGTTTGATGGAGATTTCATTGAATCTACAGATTGTTTTGGGTAGTATACTCATTTTCACTAATTGATTCTTCCAATCTAAGAACATGGTAGAACTCTCCATCTCTTTGTATCATCTTTGATTTCTTTCATCAGTGTTTTATAGCTTTCTGTATACAAGTCTTTTGTTTCTTTAGGTAAGTTTATTCCTAATTATTTTATTCTTTTTGTTGCAATGATGAGTGAGATTGTTTCCATAATTTCTCTTTCAGATTTTTTATTTTCAGTGCATAAGATCACAGGAATTTCTTTGTATTAATTTTATATCCTGTGACTTTTTCACCTTTTTAAAAAATTTATTTTAATTAGAGGCTAATTACTTTACAATATTGTGGTGGTTTTTGCCATACATTCACATGAATCAGCCATGGGCTTACATGTGTCCCCATCCTGACCCTCTCTCCCCCTACTGCCCCATCCCATCCCTCAGGGTCATCCCATTGCACCAGCCCTGAGTACCCTGTCTCATGCATCAAACCTGGACTGGTGACCTATTTCAAATATGATAATATACATGTTTCAAGGTTATTCTCTCAAGTCATACCACCCTTGCTTTTTTACACAGAGTCCAAAAGTCTGTTCTTTACATCTGTGCTTCTTTTGCTGTCTCGTATATAGGGTTATTGTTACCATCTTTCTAAATTTCATATATATGCGTTACTATACTGTATTGGTGTTTTTCATTCTGACATACTTCGCTCTGTATAATAGGCTCCAATTCCATCCACCTCAATAGAACTGATTCAAATGCATTCTATTTAACAGCTGAGTTATATTCCATTGTGTATATGTACCACAGCTTTCTCATCCATTCTTCTACAGATGGACATCTAGGTTGCTTCCATGTCCAAGCTATTGTAAACAGTGCTGCAATGAACACTGGGGTACACAGGTCTCTTCAATTCTGTTTTCCTCAGTGTGTATGCCCAGTAGTGGGATTGCTGGGTCATAAGGCAGATCTATTTCCAGTTTTTTAAGGAATCTCCACATTGTTCTCCATAGTGACTGTACTAGCTTGCATTTCCACCAACAGTGTAAGAGGGTTCTTTTTCTCCACACCCTCTCCAGCATTTATTGTTTGTAGAATTTTTGATAGCTGCCATTCTGACGAGCATGAGATGGTACTTCATTGATGTTCTGATTTGCATTTCTCTGAGAATGAGTGATGTTGAGCATCTTTTCATGTGTTTATTAGCCATCTGTATGTCTTCTTTGGAAAAATGTCTACTTAGTTCTTTGGCCCAGTTTTTGATTGGGTTGCTTATTTTTCTGGAATAAAGCTACAGGAGTTGTTTGTATATTTGGGGGATTAATTCCTTGTCAGCTGCTTCTTTTGATATTATTTTCTCGCATTCTGAACACTGTCTTTTCACCTTTCTTATAGTTTCCTTTGTTGTACAAAAGCTTTTGAGTTTAATTAGGTCCTATTTGTTTATTTTTGCTTTTATTTCCATTACTCTGGGAGGTGAGTCATAAAGGATCCTTCTATGATTTATGTCAGAGAGTGCTTTGCTTATTTTTCCTCTAGGAGTTTTATAGTTTCTGGTCTCAAATTTAGATCTTTAATCCATTTTGAGGTTACGGTATGGTGTTAGAAAGTGTTCTAGTTTTATTCTTTTACAAGTGGTTGACCAGTTTTTTGTATATTCTTGCCTCCTTTGTCAAAGATAAGGTGTCCATAGGTGCATGGATTTATCTCTGGGCTTTCTATTTTGTTCCATTGATCTGTTTCTGTCTTTGTGTCAGTACCATACTGTCTTGATGACTGTTGCTTTGTAGTATAGCCTGAAGTGAGGCAGGTTGATTCTTCCAGTTCCATTCTTCTTTCTCAAGATTTTTTTTTTTTTTGGCTATTTGAGGTTTTTTGTATTTCCATACAAATTGTGAAACTAATTGTTCTAGTTCTGTAAGAAATACCATTGGTAGCTTGACACGGATTGCACTGAACCTATAGATTGCTTTGGGTAGTATACCCATTTTCACTATATTGATTCTTCTGATCCATGAATATGGTATATTTTTCCATCTAGTTGTGTCATCTTTTATTTCTTTCATCAGTCTTTTATAGTTTCTATATACAGGTCTTTGGTTTCTTTAGGTAGATTTATTCCTAATTATTTCATTATTTTTGTTGCAATGGTGAATGTAATTGTTTCCTTAATTTCTGTTTTCTCATTGTTACTGTATAAGAATGCAAGGTATTTCTGTGTGTTAATTTTATATCCTGCAACTTTACTGTATTTGTTGATTATCTCTAGTAATTTTCTGGTAGAGTCTTTAGAGTTTTCTATGTAGAGGTTGATGTCATTTGCAAACAGTGAGAGTTTTACTTCTTCTTTTCCAATCTAGATTGCTTTTGTTTCTTTTTCTTCTCAGATTCCTGTGTCTAAAACTTCCAAAACTATGTTGAATAGTAGTGGTGAGAGTGGGCATCCTTGTCTTGTTCCTGACTTTAGGGCAAATGCTTTCAATTTTTCACCATTGAGCATAATGTTTGCTGTGGGTTTATCACATATGGCTTTTATTATGTTGAGGTATGTTCCTTCTAGGACTTCCCTGGTAGCTCAGATGGTAAAGTCTCTGTCTACACTTTACCCGTGGGAGACCTGGGTTTGATCCCTGGGTCGGGAAGATCCCCTGGAGAAGGAAATAGCAATCCATTCCAGTACTATTGCCTGGAAAATCCCATGGACAGAGGAGCTTGGTAGGCTACAGTCCATGGGGTCGCAAAGAGTCAGACACGACTGAGTGACTTCACTTTCACTTTCTTTCATGTTCCTTCTAACACAAGCATGGGCGGCTGTGACAAGGCACAAGAGTGGCCAAGAGGAGCTATCCAGAATCCGAGGTCAGAGGCGGCAGCCGGGAGGAGCTACCCCACGCCCGATGTCAGGGGAGGCAGCTGAAAGGAGCAATCCCACATCAAAGGAGCAGTGGCTACACGGGCGCAGAAGGGCCTAGAGGACCTATTCCATGTTCAAGGTCAGGAGGGGCAGGCAATGAGGAGATACCCCTCATACAAGGTAAGGAGCAGTGGCTGTGCTTTCCTGGAGCAGCCATGAAGAGAAACCCCATATCCAGGTTAGAGATACACAAGTAAGATGGTAGGTGTTGCAAGAGGGCATCAGAGGGCAGGTCAGAGGCGGCAGCCGGGAGGAGCTACCCCACGCCCGATGTCAGGGGAGGCAGCTGAAAGGAGCAATCCCACATCAAAGGAGCAGTGGCTACACGGGCGCAGAAGGGCCTAGAGGACCTATTCCATGTTCAAGGTCAGGAGGGGCAGGCAATGAGGAGATACCCCTCATACAAGGTAAGGAGCAGTGGCTGTGCTTTCCTGGAGCAGCCATGAAGAGAAACCCCATATCCAGGTTAGAGATACACAAGTAAGATGGTAGGTGTTGCAAGAGGGCATCAGAGGGCAGACATACTGAAATCATAATCACAGAAAACTAGTCAACCTAATCACACTAGGACCACAGCCTTGTCTAACTTAATGAAACTAAACAATGCCCTGTGGGGCCACCCAAGATGGGTGTCTCATGGTGGAGAGATGTGACAGAGTGTGGTCCACTGGAGAAAGGAATGGCAAACCACTTCAGTAGTCTTGCCTTTAGAACCCCATGAACAGTATGAAAAGGCAAAATGAGAGGATACTGAAACAGGAACTCCCCAGGTCAGTAGGTGCCCAGTATGCTACTGGAGATCAGTGGGGAAAAAATTCCAGAAAGAATGAAGGGATGGAGCTAAAGCAAAAACAATACACAGCTGTGGATGTGACTGGTGATAGAGGCAAGGTTAGATGCTGTAAAGAGCAATATTGCATAGGAACCTGGAATGTTGGGTCCATGAATCAAGGCAAATTGGAAGTGGTCAAACAGAAGATGGCAAGACTAAACATTGACATTCTAGCAATCAGTGAACTAAAATGGACTGGAATGGGTGAATTTAACTCAGATGACCATTATATCTACTACTGTGGGTAGGAATCCCTTAGAAGAAATGGAGTAGCCATCATGGTCAACAAATGAGTCTGAAATGCAGTACTTGGATGCAATCTCCAAAATGACAGAATGATCTCTGTTCGTTTCCAAGGCAAACCATTCAATATCACAGTAATCCAAGTCTATGCCCCAACCAGTAATGCTGAAGAAGCTGAAGTTGAATGATTCTATGAAGACCTACAAGACCTTTTAGAACTAACACCCAAAAGAGATGTCCTTTTCATTATAGGGGACTGGAATGCAAAAGTAGGAAGTCAAGAAACACCTGGAGTAACAGGCAAATTAGGCCTTGGAATACGGAATGAAGCAGGGCAAAGGCTAATAGAGTTTTGCCAAGAAAACACATTAGTCATAGCAAACATGCACTTCGAACAACACAAGAGAAGACTCTACACATGGACATCACCAGATGGTCAACAACAAAATGAGACTGATTATATTCTTTGCAGCCACAGATGGAGAAGCTCTGTACAGTCAGCAAAAACAAGACCAGGAGCTGACTGTGGCTCAAATCATGAGCTCCTTATTGCCAAATTCATACTTAAATTGAAGAAAGTAGGGAAAACCACTAGACCATTCAGGTATGACCTCAATCAAATCTCTTATGATTATACAGTGGAAGTGAGGAATAGACTTAAAGGACTAATTCTGATAGATAGAGTGCCTGATGAACTATGGAATGAGGTTCATGACATTGTACAGGAGACAGGGATCAAGATCATCCACGTGGAAAAGAATACAAAAAAAGCAAAATGGCTGTTGAGGAGGCCTTACAAATAGCTGTGAAAAGAAGAGAAGTGAAAAGCAAAGGAGAAAAGGAAAGATATAAGCATCTGAATGCAGAGTTCCAAAGAATAGCAAGAAGAGATAAGAAACACTTCCTCAGCAATCAATGCAAAGAAATAGAGGAAAACAACAGAATGGGAAAGACTAGAGATCTCTTCAAGAAAATTAGAGAAACCAAGGGAATATTTCATGCAAAGATGGGCTCGATAAAGGACAGAAATAGTATGGCTCTAATAGAAGCAAAAGATATTAAGGAGAGGTGGCAAGAATACACAGAAGAACAGTGCAAAAAAGAACTTCATGACCAAGATAATCACGATGGAGTGATCACTCATATAGAGCCAGATATCCTTGAATGTGAAGTCAAGTGGGCCTTAGAAAGCAGCACTACAAAGCTAGTGGAAGTGATGGCATTCCAGTTGAGCTATTTCAAATACTGAAAGATGATGCTGTGAAAGTGCTGCACTCAATGCGCCAGCAAATTTGGAAAACTCAACATGTTCACAGGACTGGAAATGATCAGTTTTCATTCCAATCCCAAAGAAAGGCAATGCCACAGAATGCTCAAACTACCGCACAACTGCTCTCATCTCACACGCTAGTAAAGTAATGCTCAAAATTCTCCAAGCCAGGTTTCAGCAATATGTGAACCGTGAACTTCCAGATGTTCAAGCTGGTTTTAGAAAAGGCAGAGGAACCAGATATCAAGTTGCCAACATCTGCTGGATCATGGAAAAAGCAAGACAGTTCCAGAAAAACATGTATTTCTGCTTTATTGACTATGCCAAAGCTTTTGACTGTGTGGATCACAATAAACTGTGGAAAATTCTGAAAGAGATGGGAATACCAGACCACCTGACCTGCCTCTTGAGAAACCTATATGCAGGTCAGGAAGCAACAGTTAGAACTGGACATGGAACAACAGGCTGTTTCCATATAGGAAAAGGAGTACATCAAGGCTGTATATTGTCATCCTGCTTATTTCACTTATATGCAGAGTACATCATGAGAAACACTGGACTGGATGAAGCAGAAGCTGGAATCAAGATTGCCGGGAGAAATATCAATAACCTCAGATATGCAGATGACATCACCCTTATGGCAGAAAGTGAAGAGGAACTAAAAAGCCTCTTGATGAAAGTGAAAGAGGAGAGTGAAAAAGTTGGCTTAAAGCTCAACATTCAGAAAACGAAGATCATGCCCTCTGGTCCCATCACTTCATGGGAAATAGATGGGGAAACAGTGAAAACAGTGGCAGACTTTATTTTTCATTTGTTTATTTATTTGGGTGGGGGCTCCAAAATCACTGCAGATGGTGACTGCAGCCATGAAATTAAAAGGCACTTTTACTCCTTGGAAGGAAAGTTATGGCAACTTAGATAGCATATTGAAAAGCAGAGACATTACTTTGCCAACAAAGGTCCATCTAGTCAAGGCTATGGTTTTTCCAGTAGTCATGTATGGATGTGAGAGTGGGACTGTGAAGAAATCTCATCGCTGAAGAATTGATGCTTTTTAACTGTGGTGTTGGAGAAGACTCTTGAGAGTCCTTTGGACTGCAAGGAGATCCAACCAGTCCATTCTAAAGGAGATCAGCCCTGGGTGTTCTTTGGAAGGACTGATGCTAAAGCTGAAACTCCAGTACTTTGGAATATTGAAAAGCAGAGACATTACTTTGCCAACAAAGGTCCATCTAGTCAAGGCTATGGTTTTTCCAGTGGTCATGTATGGATGTGAGAGTGGGACTGTGAAGAAATCTCATCGCTGAAGAATTGATGCTTTTTAACTGTGGTGTTGGAGAAGACTCTTGAGAGTCCTTTGGACTGCAAGGAGATCCAACCAGTCCATTCTAAAGGAGATCAGCCCTGGGTGTTCTTTGGAAGGACTGATGCTAAAGCTGAAACTCCAGTACTTTGGCCACCTCATGAGAAGACTTGACTCATTGGAAAAGACCCTGATGCTGGCAGGGATTGGGGGAAGGAGGAGAAGGGAATGACAGAGGATGAGATGGCTGGATGGCATCACTGACGTGATGGATGTGAGTTTGAGTGAACTCCGGGAGTTGGTGATAGACAGGGGGCCTGGCGTGCTGTGATTCATGGGGTTGCAAAGAGTCGGACATGACTGAGCGACTGAACTGAACTGAACTGATATTCCTTCTATGCCTGCTTTCTGGAGGGGTGTTATCATAAATGGATGTTGCATTTTGTCAGTCTTTGTCTGCATCTATTGAGCTAATCGTATGGTTTTTATCTTTCAGTTTGTGAATGTGGTGTATCACTTTGATTGATTTGCGAATATTGAAAAATCTTTGCATCCCTTGGATAAAGCCCACTTGGTCATGATGTATGATCTTTGTAATATATTTTTGGATTCTGCTTGCTATAATATTGTTAAGGATTTTGCATCTATGTTCATCAATGATACTGGCCTGTAGTTTTCTTTTTGTGGCATCTTTTTGTGGTTTTGGTATTAGGGTGATGGTGGCCTCATAGAATGTGTTTGGAAGTTTACCATCCTCTGCAATTTTCTGGAAGAGTTTGAGTAGGATACGTGATAGCTCTTGTCTAAATTTTTGGTAGAATTCAGCTGTGAGTCCATCTGGTCCTGGGCTTTTGTTTGTTGGAAGATTTCTGATTACAGTTTTATCTGTGCTTTTCATGGGTCTGTTACGTTTTTCTGATTCTTCCTTGTTCAATTTTGGAAAGTTATACTTTTCTAAAAATTTGCAATTGTTTCCAAGTTGTCCATTTTATTAGCATTTAGTTGCTGATGGTAGTCTGTTATGATCCTTTGTATTTCTGTGTTGTCTGTTGTTATTTCTCCATTTTCATTTCTAATTTTGTTGATTTGTTTCTTCTCCCTTTTTCTCTTGATGAGTCTAGCTAATGGTTTGTCTATTTTATTTATCTTCTCTAAGAACCAGCTTTTAGCTTTGTTGATTTTGGCTATGGCCCCCTTTGTTTCTTTTGCATTTATTTATACCCTAATTTTTATAATTTCTTTCCTTGTACTAAACCTGGGGTGTTTCATTTCTTCTTTTAACTGTTGGTTTAGGTGTAGAGTTGAGTTATTATTTAATGTCTCTCCTGTTTCTTGATCTAGTCATGTATTGTGATGAACCTTCCCCTTCAGTTCAGTTCAGTTCAGTTGCTCAGTCGTGTCTGACTTTTTGTGACCCCAGGAATTGCAGCACGCCAGGCCTCCCTGTCCATCACCAACTCCTGGAGTTCACTCAGATTCGCATCCTTTGAGTCAGTGATGCCATCCAGCCATCTCATCCTCTGTCGTCCCCTTCTCCTCCTGCCCCCAATCCCTCCCGGCATCAGAGGCTTTTCCAATGAGTCAACTCTCCGCATGAGGTGGCCAAAGTACTGGAGTTTTAGCTTTAGCATCAGTCCTTCCAAAGAAATCCCAGGGCTGATCTCCTTCAGAATGGACTGGTTGGATCTCCTTGTAGTCCAAGGAACTCTCAAGAGTCTTCTCCAACACCACAGCTCAAAAGCATCAATTCTTCAGTGATGAGATTTCTTCACAGTCCAAACCTCACATCCATACATGACCACTGGAAAAACCGTAACCTTGACTAGATGGACCTTTGTGGGCAAAATAATGTCTCTGCTTTTCTTTATGCTGTCTAGGTTGGTCATAACTTTTCTTCCAAGGAGTAACGTCTTTTAATTTCATGGCTGCAGTCATCATCTGCAGTGATTTTGGAGCCCAATGAAATTAAGTCTGACACTGTTTCCACTGTTTCCCCATCTATTTCTCATGAAGTGATGGGGCCAGATGCCATGATCTTCGTTTTCTGAATGTTGAGCTTTAAGTCAACTTTTTCACTCTCCTCTTTCACTTTCATCAAGAGGCTTTTTGTTCCTCTTCACTTTCCACCGTAAGATGGTGTCATCTGCATATCTGAGGTTATGGATATTTCTTCCAGCAATCGTGATTCCAGCTTATGCTTCTCCAGCCCAGCATTTCTCATGACGTACATTGCATATCAGTTAAATAAGCAGGGTGATAATATACAGCCTTGACCTACTCCTTTTCCTGTTTGGTACCAATCTGTTGTTTCATATCCAGTTCTAACTGTTGCTTCCTGACCTGCATACAGATTTCTCAAGAGGCAGGTCAGTTGTTCTGGTATTCCCATCTCTTTCAGAATTCTCCAGAGTTTATTGTGATCCACACAGTCAAAGGCTTTGGCATAGTTAATAAAGCAGAAATTGTTTTTTCTGGAACTCTCTTGCTTTTTCCATGATCCAGCATATGTTGGCAATTTGATCTCTGGTTCCTCTGCCTTTTCTAAAACCAGCTTGAACATCTGGAATTCACAGTTCACATACTGCTGAAGCCTGGCTTGGAGAATTTTGAGCATTACTTTACTAGCATGTGAAATGAGTGCAATTGTGCAGTAGTTTGAGCATTCTTTGGCATTGCCTTTCTTTGGGATGGGAATGAAAACTGACCTTTTCCAGTCCTGTGGCCACTGCTGAGTTTTCCAAATGTGCTGGCATATTGAGTACAGCACTTTCACAGCATCATCTTTCAGGATTTGAAATGAGAATTTTGAACATTACTTTACTAGCATGTGAGATGAGTGCAGTTGTGTGGTAATTTGATCATTCTTTGGCATTGCCTTTCTTTGGGATTGGAATGAAAACTGACCTTTTCCAGTCCTGTGGCCACTGTTGAGTTTTCCAAATGTGCTGGCATATTGAGTGCAGCACTTTCACAGCATCATCTTTCAGGATTTGAAATAGCTCCACTGGAATTCCATCACCTCCACTAGCTTTGTTCGTAGTGATGCTTTCTAAGGCCCACTTGACTTCACGTTCCAAGATGTCTGGCTCTAGGTGAGTGATCATACCATCATGATTATCTTGGTCATGAAGATCTTTTTTGTACAGTTCTTCTGTGTATTCTTGCCACCTCTTCTTAATATCTTCTCCTTCTGTTAGGTCCATATCATTTCCATCCTTGATTGAGCCCATCTTTGCATGAAATGTTCCCTTAGTATCTCTAATTTTCTTGAAGAGATCTCTAGTCTTTCCCATTCTGTTGTTTTCCTCTATTTGTTTGCATTGATTGCTGAAGAAGGCTTTCTTATCTCTTCTTGCTATTCTTTGGAACTCTGCATTCAGATGCCTATATCTTTCCTTTTCTCCTTTGCTTTTCACTTCTCTTCTTTTCACAGCTATTTGTAAGGCCTCCCCAGACAGCCATTTTGCTTTTTTGCATTTCTTTTCCATGGGGATAGTCTTGATCGCTGTCTCCTGTACAGTGTCACGAACCTCATTCCATAGTCATCAGGCACTCTATCTATCAGATCTAGGCCCTTAAATCTATCTCTCACTTCCACTGTATAATCATAAGGGATTTGATTTAGGTCATACCTGAATGGTCTAGTGGTGTTGCCCACTTTCTTCAATTTAAGTCTGAATTTGGCAATAAGGAGTTCATGATCTGAGCTACAGTCAGCTCCCAGTCTTGTCTTTGTTGACTGCATAGAGCTTCTCCATCTTTGGCTGCAAAGAATGTAATCAATCTGATTTCAGTGTTGACCATCTGGTGATGTCCATGTGTAGAGTCTTCTCTTGTGTTGTTGGAAGAGACCTGAGCTTTTAGGTCTCTGTAATGATATCATTGATGGAAGCAGGGCGAGCAGAGTGCTATTTACTCTTGCCCAGGCCACAGCTTGCCTGCCATCCCTTATTAGTTTGGTCTGAATTTCATTTGGGACAGCAGTTCTTCTTGTGCATGCACGTATGAGCAAACAGCCCTATGTGACTGTCTCCTGTTGGAGGACAGTTCTCTCTCAGGTTATGAGGAGGCTAATATGGCTGTGAATCCCTGCTGACTCTGGAGATTGGAGTGAGTGTTGCCCTAGTCTAGTAACTGTAGTGTCTTCTGCTGGAAGTTCATCCTGCATCCGCTTAGTCTCAGCGCTGCTGGCCGCTCTCAGCCTGTGGACATAGGAGCATCTGCAGTCTCTGATGGGATTGTCTGGTTGACTGTATTTCTCCCTGTCCCTTGATCTGGGGAACAAAGGCCAATTGACCTTCCTATCCTTTGAGCCCAGGACAGCGCCTGACACATCAATCTCTCTAAAAGCACCTATGTCATGCCTGAATTCTTCCTGCAGGCCCCAACAGTGAAGGTCACTTACTTGACCCCAGTGGTGTCAGGAACAAAGCCCAGTCCACAGCTCTGGCACTCTTACCTGTGTCTCTAGGTACAGCTTGCAGCGTCCTATTGATGACTAAAGGGAGAAAGCAGGAAGCTTTCCTTATAAAAAATCTTGTGGTCTCTGTGTCTGAGAATTTTGTGTGTATTCTTGCCACCTCTTCTTAATATCTTCTGCTTCTGTTAGGTCCATACCATTTCTGTCCTTTATCGAGCCCATCTTTGCATGAAACATTCCCTTGGTTTCTCTAATTTTCTTGAAGAGATCTCTAGTCTTTCCCATTCTGTTGTTTTCCTCTATTTCTTTGCATTGATTGCTGAGGAAGGCTTTCTTATCTCTTCTTGCTATTCTTTGGAACTTTGCATTCAGATGCTTATATCTTTCCTTTTCTCCTTTGCTTTTTGTTTCTCTTCTTTTCACAGGTCTGCGTAAGGCCTCCTCAGACAGCCATTTTGCTATTTTGCATTTCCTTTCCACGTAGATGGTCTTGATCCTGTCTCCTGTACAATGTCACAAACCTCTGTCCATAGTTCATCAGGCACTCTATCTATCAGATCTAGTTCCTTAAAACTATTTCTAACT
Organism: Aepyceros melampus; assembly: GCA_006408695.1. NCBI lineage: Eukaryota > Metazoa > Chordata > Mammalia > Artiodactyla > Bovidae > Aepyceros > Aepyceros melampus. The sequence continues at coordinate 134,823 of SJXQ01008945.1, read as the reverse complement.
TCCACTGTATAATCATAAGGGATTTTATTTAGGTCATACCTGAATGATCTAGTGCTAACCTTCCCCTTAGCACTGCTTTTACTGAATCACATAGGTTTGGGGTTGTTGTGTTTTCATTTTCATTTGTTTCTCTGCATATTTTGATTTCTTTTTTTTTTTCTGTGATTTCTTGGTTATTCAGAAATGTGTTGTTTAGCCTCCTTATGTATGTTTTTAATAGTTTTTTTTTTTCCTGTAATTGATATATAATCTTATTGCATTGTGGTCAGAAAAGATGCTTGAGGTAATCTCATTTCATTTGAATTTACCAAGGCTAGAGTTATGGCCCAGGATGTGATCTATCCTGGAGAAGGTACCATGTGCACTTGAGAAAAAGGTGAAATTCATTGTTTTATGGTGAAATGTCCTATAAGTATCAATTAGGTCTAATTGGTCCATTGTATCATTTAAATTTTGTGTTTCCTTGCTAATATTCTGTTTAGTTGATCTGTCCATAGGTGTGAGTAGGGTATTAAAGTCTCCCACTATTACTCTGTTATTGTTAATTTCCCCTTTTATACATGTTAGTATTTGCCTTACATATTACAGTGCTCCTATGTTGGGTGCACATATATTTATAATTGTTATATCTTCTTGAATTGATCGTTTGATCATGATATAGTGTGATTCTCTTTCTCTTTTCACAGCTTTAACTTCAAAGTCCATTTTTTCCAATATGAGTATTGCTACTCCTGCTTTCTTTGGGTTTTCATGAAATATCTTTTTCCAGACCTTCACTTTCAGTCTGTATGTGTCCTTAGGTTTGAGGTGGGTCTCTTGTAGACAGTATATATAAGGGTCTTGTTTTCATACCCATTCATTCAGTCTTTGACTTTTGGTTTGGGCATTCAACTCATTTACATTTGAGGTAATAATTGATAAGTATGATCCTGTTGCCATTTACTTTGTTGTTTTGAGTTCAAGTTTATACGCCTTTTCTGTGTTTCCTGTCTATAGAAGTTCCTTTAGCATTTGTTGAAGAGCTGGTTTGGTGGTGCTGAATTCTCTCAGCTTTTGCCTGTCTGTAAAGCTTTCACTTTCATATTTGAATGAGATCTTTGCTGGGTATAGTAATCTGGATTGTAGCGTTTTCTTTTTCATCACTTTAAGTATCCTGCCATTACCTTCTGGCTTGAAGAGTTTCTATTGAAAGATCACCTGTTGTCCTTATGGGGACCCCTTTGTGAGTTATTTGTTGTTTTTCCTTTGCTGCTTTTAATATTTTAACTTTGTGTTTGATTTTCATTAATTTGATTAGTATATGTCATGGGGTGTTTGCCTTGGGTTTATCCTGTTTGAGACTCCCTGGGTTTCTTGTACTTGGGTGGCCATTTCCTTCCCCATTTTGGGGAAGTTTCCAACTATTATCTCCTCAAGTATTTTATCATGGCCTTTCTTTTTGTCTTATTCTTCTTAGACTCCTATGATTTGAATATTGGGGCATTTGACATTGTCCCAGAGGTCTCTGAGGTTGTCCTCATTTCTTTTAATTATTTTTTCTTTTTTCTTCTCTGCTTCATTTATTTCCACAATTCTATCATCCACTTCACTTATCCTATCTTCTGCCTCAGTTATTCTACTGTTGGTTCCCTCCAGAGTGCTTTTCATTTCAGTTATTGCATTATTCATTATTGATTGACTCTTTTTTATTTCTTCTAGGTCCTTATTAAACCTTTCTTGCATCTTCTTAATCCCTGTCTCCAGACTAACTGTAACTCCATTTTGTTTTCAAGATAGTCCTTATGGGGACCCCTTTGTGAGTTATTTGTTGTTTTTCCTTTGCTGCTTTTAATATTTTAACTTTGTGTTTGATTTTCATTAATTTGATTAGTATATGTCATGGGGTGTTTGCCTTGGGTTTATCCTGTTTGAGACTCCCTGGGTTTCTTGTACTTGGGTGGCCATTTCCTTCCCCATTTTGGGGAAGTTTCCAACTATTATCTCCTCAAGTATTTTATCATGGCCTTTCTTTTGTCTTATTCTTCTTAGACTCCTATGATTTGAATATTGGGGCATTTGACATTGTCCCAGAGGTCTCTGAGGTTGTCCTCATTTCTTTTAATTATTTTTTCTTTTTTCTTCTCTGCTTCATTTATTTCCACAATTCTATCATCCACTTCACTTATCCTATCTTCTGCCTCAGTTATTCTACTGTTGGTTCCCTCCAGAGTGCTTTTCATTTCAGTTATTGCATTATTCATTATTGATTGACTCTTTTTTATTTCTTCTAGGTCCTTGTTAAACTTTTCTTGCATCTTCTTAATCCCTGTCTCCAGACTAACTGTAACTCCATTTTGTTTTCAAGATTTTGGATCATTTTTACTATCAATTTTCTGAAGTATTTTTCAGGGAGACTCCCTATCTCCTCCTCTTTTGTTTGGTTTGATGGGTTTTTGTCATGTTCCTTTACCTGCTGAATATTTCTCTACCGTTTCATCTTGTTTAGGTTGCTGTGTTTGGGGTGGCCTTTCTGTATGCTAGAAGTTTGTGGTTCCTCTTTATTGTGGAGGTTCCTCCCTGTGGGTGTGGTTGGACGAGTGGCATGTCAAGGTTTCCTGGTTAGGGAAGCTTGCGTTGGTGTTCTTGTGGGTGGAGCTGGATCTCTTCTCTCTGGAGTGCAATGAAGTGTCCAGGAGTGAGTTTTGAGGTGTCTATGGGTTTGGTGTAACTTTTGGCACCTTAATTTTAATGCTTGGAGTTATATTCCTGCGTTGTTGTAGAATTTGCTTGGTATGCCTTGCTCTGAAACTTGTTGGCTCTTGGGTGGAGCTTGGTTTCAGTGTAGGTATGAAGGCCTTTGGATGAGCTCTTGTTGATTAATATTCCCTGGACTTAGGAGTTTTCTGGTGTTCTCAAGTTTTGGATTTAAGCCTCCTGCCTCTGGCTTTCAGTCTTATTCTTAGATTAGCCTCAAGACCTCCATCCATACAGCACTGATGATAAAACATCTAGGTTAATGGTAAAAAGATTCTCCACAGTGGGGGACACCCAGGAAGTTCACAGAATTACATGGAGAAAGGAAGAGGGAGGAGGGAGACAGAGGTGATCAAGAGGAGAAGTTCAGTTCAGTTCAGTCACTCAGTCATGTCTGACTCTTTCCAACCCCATGAATCACAGCACGCCAGGCCTCCCTGTCCATCACCAACTCCCAGAGTTCACTCAGACTCACTTCCGTCGAGTCAGTGATGCCATCCAGCCATCTCATCCTCTGTCATCCCCTTCTCCTCCTGCCCCTAATCCCTCCCAGCATCAAAGTCTTTTTCAGCATCATTCCTTCCAAAGAAATCCCAGGGTTGATCTCCTTCAGAATGGCCTGATTGGATCTCCTTGCAGTCCAAGGGACTCTCAAGAATCTTCTCCAACACCACAGTTCAAAAGCATCAATTCTTTGGTGCTCAGCCTTCTTCACAGTCCAACTCTCACATCCATACATGACCACAAGACAAACCAAAGCCTTCACTAGACGGAAATTTGTTGGCAAAGTAATGTCTCTGCTTTTGAATATGCTATCTAGGTTGATGATAACTTTTCTTCCAAGGAGTAAGCATCTTTTAATTTCATGGCTGCAGTAACCATCTGCAGTGATTTTGGAGCCCCCCAAAATAAAGTCTGACACTGTTTCTACTGTTTCCCCATCTATTTCCCATGAAATGATGGGACCAGATGCCATGATCTTTGAAGAGGGGGAATCAAAAGTGGAGAGAACAATCTAGCCAGTAATCAATTCTTTATTTTCTCTCCACAGTATGGAGTACTCAGACAGGTTCACGAAGTTCCATAGAGAAGAGAAGAGGGAGGAAGGAGATAGAGGTGACCAGGAGGAGATGAGGGGATGGTGAAAGGGGGAGATATGAATCTAGCTTGTTGTTAGTTCCCTAAGTGTTTTCCACAGCCCAGAACACCCAAAGAGATTCAGAGTTAAGTAGAGAAGAGAAAGTGGAGGGAGGAGATGGAGATGACCTGGGGGTGAAAAAGGGAGTCAAAAGGGGAGAGAGCAATCAAGCCAGTAATCACACTCCTAAGTAAAAATGGGTACTGAGGATTGGATTCTTAAAGGTACAGAATTGACAACAAATACCAAAAGCAAAGACTAAAAATCTAGAGTAGAGGTTAGACTCTCAAAAATATAGTATTAAAAAAAATCACAGAAGTTACATACATACATATATATATATATATATATATATATGAAATTTGCTTTTAAAATAGGGTAGTTTTTTGCAAGGTAATAGTAGGTTTTAAAAACGGAAATTAGAGTAATAAAGAACTTAAAATTAAATTAATTAAAAAATGATAATAGTAAAATATATCTAGGAATTTCCCTGGAGCTGTTGAGGGCAGTGTGGGGTTAGTTCAGTTTCAGATAGTTCCTTGTTCCAGCTTATACTTCTTCTCAAGGTCTATAGGTCCCTTCCAATGTAGTCAGTGCTAACTACAGGCTTTTAATCTGTTGCACCTGTCATTTCCAAAGCGGTTCCCTCTTCTTTGTTTATTTTGGCTTCCTCTGTTTGCAAGTCTCTTCAGTATCTAAATTCCTCTCTGACACAAGGGGGCAAAGCTGGTCACTTATTTAGGCTCACTTGATCAATTGTGCTGTGGGGAGGGAGGAATAATGCAAACAAATATCACCGGTGTGTGTGGGGAGTGCTTGCAGTGTCTGGGTCACACTGGGTTTGCCCCCGCTCAAAGCACATGTGCTTTCCTGATCTACACTGCTCAGGTTCCAGGTTGCTCTGCAGGGGAACTGTCTAAGGTGGGCCCAAGGTTGTGTGCACTTCCCAGGTCTAAGCCACTCAGGTTCACGTTCTCCAGTACTCCACAAAGGCACAGACTTGTTTGGGCCTGCCTTTTGTGCCCTTCCCATGTCCGAGCAGCTCAGGTGACCAGGTGCTTGGCAAGCGCACACTCCTCGGGTGGGGCGGTGCATCTTATCACCTCCCCTGTCCCAGCTGCTCAGTTTCCTGGGTGCGCAGTGGGAGTGCCATTTCTGGTGTGCTGTATGTCTCCTCTAGGGAGCTGATCTCTCACTGCAACCTTCTTGGAGGATGTCAACCATCCAGGATCCCAGGAAGAATTTGTTAGCAACTGGGAGCCTGCTCACAGTTTGGTAGAGGATGATCTTCAGTATCTAAATTCCTCTCTGACACAAGGGGGCAAAGCTGGTCACTTATTTAGGCTCACTTGATCAATTGTGCTGTGGGGAGGGAGGAATAATGCAAACAAATATCACCGGTGTGTGTGGGGAGTGCTTGCAGTGTCTGGGTCACACTGGGTTTGCCCCCGCTCAAAGCACATGTGCTTTCCTGATCTACACTGCTCAGGTTCCAGGTTGCTCTGCAGGGGAACTGTCTAAGGTGGGCCCAAGGTTGTGTGCACTTCCCAGGTCTAAGCCACTCAGGTTCACGTTCTCCAGTACTCCACAAAGGCACAGACTTGTTTGGGCCTGCCTTTTGTGCCCTTCCCATGTCCGAGCAGCTCAGGTGACCAGGTGCTTGGCAAGCGCACACTCCTCGGGTGGGGCGGTGCATCTTATCACCTCCCCTGTCCCAGCTGCTCAGTTTCCTGGGTGCGCAGTGGGAGTGCCATTTCTGGTGTGCTGTATGTCTCCTCTAGGGAGCTGATCTCTCACTGCAACCTTCTTGGAGGATGTCAACCATCCAGGATCCCAGGAAGAATTTGTTAGCAACTGGGAGCCTGCTCACAGTTTGGTAGAGGATGCCATCTCTGGGGTTGAGTTTGCCCCTTGCCTTCTGGCTTTGGCTGTCTCCCGCCTGCCCCTCTCCCTCCGGCGGAGGATGGGCCAGTCCACTTTCAGCTAGCTCTCCTCTGGTATTCGCTCAGTCCTTTGTTCTCTGAGCAGACCCAGCAGTGCCTTAGGTTAGAGCTTTTCACAGGAAAGTTCTCTCTCTCTTTCCTCTTTACAGTTTGTGTTGCTATCTCACATTAGCTCCCTCATATTGCCCTCAGGGCATTCAGGCCCAGTCCTTACCCTAAGCAATTCACCCTGCACCTCCCTTTTCAGCCTCCACTTGCTGGGGGCGGACATGAGCATCTCGGCTACGTCTCCACTGGGAGTTGCAGTTAGGTGTGTAATCTGTGGGTTTTATTTATTTATTTTTTCCTCCTGGTTATGTTGCCCTCTGAGATTCCAAAACTCCCCACAGACCCACCAGTGAGAGGGTTTCCTGGTGTTTGGAAACTTCTCTTTTATGACTCCTTCCCTGGGATGGGTCTCTGTCCCTAACTCTTTTGTCTCTCTTTTTATCTTTTATATTTTGTCCTACCTCCATTTGAAGACAACGAGCTGCCTTTCTGGGTGCCTGGTGTCCTCTGCCAGTAGGCTACGTCTCCACTGGGAGTTGCAGTTAGGTGTGTAATCTGTGGGTTTTATTTATTTATTTTTTCCTCCTGGTTATGTTGCCCTCTGAGATTCCAAAACTCCCCACAGACCCACCAGTGAGAGGGTTTCCTGGTGTTTGGAAACTTCTCTTTTATGACTCCTTCCCTGGGATGGGTCTCTGTCCCTAACTCTTTTGTCTCTCTTTTTATCTTTTATATTTTGTCCTACCTCCATTTGAAGACAACGAGCTGCCTTTCTGGGTGCCTGGTGTCCTCTGCCAGTGTTCAGAACTTTTTTTGTGGTATTTGCTCAGCTTTCAAATGCTCTTTCGATGAATTTGTGCGGGAGAAAGTGGCTGCCCCTCCTACTCCTCCACTGTCGTAGCTATCCTGTGACTTTATAATATTCATTGATTACCTTTAGTAGGTTTCTGGTGGCATCTTTAGAGTTTTCTATGTAGAGAATTATGTCAACTGCAAACAGTGAGAGTTTTATTTCTTTTCCAATCTGGATTCCTTTTTTTCTTTATCTTCTCTGATTTCCAAGGCTAAGACTTCCAACGCTATGTTGAATAATAATGGTTAGAGTGGGCACCATTGTCTTGTTCCTGATTTCAGAGGAAATGCTTTAAATTTTTTGCTATTAAGGATAACGTTTGCTGTGGGTTTCTTGCCTATGGCTTTTATTATGTTGAAATATGTTCCTTCTATTCCTACATTCTGGAGAGTTTTTAATCATAAATGAGTGTTGAATTTTGTCAAAGGCTTTCTCTGCATCTACTGAAAAAATTATATGGTATTTAATCTTACAATTTGTTAATATGGTGTATCACATTGATTGTTTGCATACATTGCAGGATTATTACATCCATGGGATAAAGCCCACTTGATCATGATATATGACATTTTAAATTTTTTGTTTGATTCTGTTTGTTAGAATTTGATGATTCTTGTATCTATGTTCATCAGTGATATTGGCTTCTAATTTTCTTTTTTTGTGTTGTTTTTGTCTAGTTTGGTATCAGGGTGATCATGGCCTCATAGAAAATTTACTGGAAGAGTTAAGCAGAATAGGTGTTAGCTCTTGTATAAATGTTTTGTAGAGTTCCCCTATGAAGCTATCTGGTCTTGAGCTTTTGCTTGGTGGAAGATTTTTGATTGTAGTTTCAATATCCATGCTGGGGATTGATCTGTTCACATTTTTTATTTCTTTCTAGCTCAGTTTTGGAAGGTCATACTTTTCTAAGAATTTGTCCATATCTTCCAAGTTATCCATTTTATTGGCATAGAGTTGCTCATAGTAGTCTCTTATGATCCTGTGTTTTCCTGTGCTGTCTGTTGTAAATTTTCCTTTTTCATTTCTAATGTTATTGTGTCTTCTCCCTTTTTTCTTACTGAATTTGACTAACAATTTGTCCATTTTGCTTATCTTCTCCTAGAACCAGCATTTAATTTTATTGATCTTTTTTATAGTATTCTTCATTTCTTTTTCATTTATTTCTGCTCTCATCGTTATTATTTTTTTCATTCTATTAACTTTGAGTGTTATTTTTTGGTTTTGTTTTTCTAGTTGCTTTATATACAAGGTTAGGTTTTTTGTTTGATGTCTCCCTTTTTTCTTGAGGTAAGCTTGTATTGCTGTGAACTTCCCACTTAGTACTGCTTTTCCTGAATCCCATAGATTTTAGGTTGTTGTGTCTTCACTGTCATTTGTTTCTCTGCCTATTTTCATATCACTTTTTATTTCTTCAGTGATCTGTTGACCATTTAGAAGTGTATTGTTTCACCTACACGTGTTTGTGTTTTTTATAGATTTTTTTCCTGTAGTTGATTCTTTATCTCAGAGCATTGTGATCAGAAAAGTACTTGAAATGATTTCCGTTTCTTTAAACTTACCAAAGTTCGATTTGTGGCCCAGGATGGGATCTATCCTAGCAATTGTTTCATTTACATTCAAAGAAAAGATGAAACCCATTGTTTTGCAGTGAAATTTCCTATAGATATCAGGTCCAACTGGTCCAATGTATCATTTAAAGCTTATGTTTCCTTATTAATTTTCTCTCTGGTTGATCCATCCATTGATGTGAGTGGGGTATTAAATACCCCTACTGTTATTGTGTTACTACTGATTTCCCCTTTAATAGTTGTTGGCATTTGCCTTACGTATTGACGTGCATTTATGTTGGGTGCATATATATTGATAATTGTGTTATGTCTTCTTGGATTGATCCCTTGTTCATTATGTAATGTCCCCCTTTACTTCTTATAATGGTATTTATTTTATCTTTATTATTGCTTTCTTTTATTTTTTTCAATTTTTATTTTTACTTTATTTTACTTTACAATACTGTATTGGTTTTGCCATACATTTACATGAATCCGTCTCAGGTGTACATGAGTTCCCAATCCTGTACCCGCCCCCTTGCCACCTCCCACCCCATATCAACTCTCTGGATCATCCCTGTGCACCAGTCCCCAAGTATCCTGTATCCTGTATTGAACATAGACTGGCAATTCATTTCTTACATGATAGTATACATGTTTCAGTGCCATTCTCCCAAATCCTCCCATCCTCTCCCTCTCCCTCCCTGTATGCGAGGCAGGAAAAGAGACACAGATGAATAGAATGGGCTTTTGGTATTTATTTTAAAATCTATTTGTCTGATATTAGTATTGCTACACTTGCTTTCCTTTGGTTTCCAGTTGCATAAAATATCTCATTCCAGCCCCTGACTTTCAGTATTTATGTGTCCCTAAGTTTCAGGTAAGTCTCTTAGATGTCTTGATTTTGTACCCATTTGGCCAGTCTATGTCTTTGGGTTGGACCATTTAACCCATTTATGTTTAAGGTAATTATTGATAAGTATGGTCCCATTACCATTTACTTATTATTTGGGGTTTATTTTTATAGGCCTTTTCTGTGTTTCCTATTTAGAGAAGGCCATTTAGTATTTTTTGAAAGACTGGTATGATGATGTTCAATTCTTTTAGCTTTTGCTTGTCTATAAAGCTTTTGATTTCTCCTTAGAATCTGAATGAGATCCTTGCTGAGTAGAGTAATCATGTTTTGTAGATTTTTCCCTTTCATCATTTTAAGTGTATCCTGCCATTCTTTTCTGGCCTGCAGAGTTTCTGTTGAAAGATCAGCTGCTAGCTTTATGGGAATGCCCTTGTATATTATTTATTGCTTTTCCCTTGCTGCTTTTAATATTTGTTCTTTCTGTTTAATTTTTGTTATTTTGATTAATTTGTGTCTTGGCATATTTCTCCTTGGGTTTATCCTGTTTAGGACTCTCTGGGTTTCTTCGGGCGGCTATATCCTTCCTTGTTTTACCGAAGTATTCAACTATTGTTGTTTACTCACTCGATCATTTCTGACTCTTTGTGATCCCATAGACTACAGCATGCCAGTCTTTCCTGTCTTTCACTATCTCCAAGAACTTGCTCAAACTCAGGTCCATTGAATCAGTAATGCCAACCAACCATCTTGTCCTGTCCCTTCTCCTCCTGCCTTCTATCTTTCCCAGCATCAGGGTCTTTTCCAATGTGTTAGCTCTTCGCATCAGGTGGCCAAATGATTGGAGCTTCAGCTTCAGCATCAGTCCTTCCAGTGAATATTCAGGATTGATTTCCATTAGGATTGACTGGTTGGCTCTCCCAGCAGTCCAAGGACTCTCAAGAGTCTTCTCCAACAGCATAGTTTGAAACCGTCAATTCTTTGGCCCTCAGCCTTCTTTATGGTCCAAATTTCACATCCATACATGATTAATGGAAAAACCATAGCTTTGATGTATAGACCTTTGTTGGCAAAGCAGTGTCTCTGCCTTTTAATATGCTGTCTAGGTTTGTCATAGCTTTTCATCCAGTGAGCAAGCATGTTTTAATTTCATGGCTGCAGTCACTGTCCCAGTGACTTTGCTGCTGCTGCTAAGTCACTTCAGTCGTGTCCGACTCTGTGTGACCCCATAGATGGCAGCCCACCAGGCGCCCCTGACCGTGGGATTCTCCAGGCAAGAACACTGGAGTGGGTTGCCATTTCCTTCTCCAATGCAAGAAAGTGAAAAGTGAAAGTGAAGTCGCTCAGTCATGTTCGACCCTCAGTGACCCCATGGACTGCAGCCTACCAGGCTCCTCCGTCCATGGGATTTTCCAGACAAGAGTACTGGAGTGGAGTGCCATTGCCTTCTCCAAAGTGACTTTAGAGTCCCCCAAAATAAAATATTTCACTGTTTCCATTGTTTCCTCATCTACATGCCATGTGACTAGATGCCCTGATGTTAGCTTTTTTAACGTTTTGTTTTAAGCCTGCTTTTTCACTCTCTTCTTTCACTTTCATCAATGGGCTAAATCTTCAGTTCTTCTTCACTTTCTGCCAAAAGGGTGATGATATCTGCATATTTGATGTTATTGATATTTCTCCCAGCAATTCTCAAATTCCCTCATGCCGTTTCCTTTGTCTCCTTCTGGGATTCATATAATTCTAATATTCGAGTGCCTATCATTGTCCCAGAGGTCTCTGAAGCTGTCCTAATTTTTTTTATTCTTTGTTTCTTTATTCCACTCTGCTTAATTTATTTCCACCATTCTATGTTCCAGCTCACTTATCCATTCTTATGCCTTTACTCCTCTTCTCTTTGTTTCCTCCAGAGTGTTTTAATCTCAGTTATTGCATTGTTCATTGATGATTGGCTATTCTTGATTTATTCTAGGTCCTTGTTAAACATTTATTGCATGTTCTCAATCCGTGTCTCCAGTGTATTTACCCTTATCTCCATTGTGTTTTAAAGATTTTGGATCATCTTTATATCATCATTCTAAATTTTTTTCAGGTAAATTCCTTATATCCATCTCTTTTTTATTTGGTCTGGTAGGATTTTACTGTATTGCTTCACCTGCTGGATATTTCTCTCTCTTTTCATTTTGTTTAGCTGCTGTGTTTGGGAGTCTCCTCTCTGTAGGATGGAGGATTGTAGTTCCTCTGGATTATTGCATCTGCTCTCCATCAAAAGGGTTGGACCAGTGCCTTTTAAAGATTTTGTGGTTGGGGGAACTTGTGTCTGTGTTCTGGTTGCCAGGGTCCAGCCCCGGTGGATCCAGGGTGATTCAAAGGTGGAGACGGAGTCAGTGAGAAAAACACTTTTAGGAATATAAGATTAGATTAGGAAATAATAGTATAGTAGGAAAATTTAGATGGAGAAAAGAAGGCTGAATAACTTGATTTATGTGGAATACCAATCACCACCTACGTAGGCCACAGGCGTCTTTCTGTTCTCCCAAAGGAGAGGAGGCACTGAGGCCTCCCCGGTCCGATCTTAGAAGCCCAGGCATAATTAGTAGGCTTGGTGAGTACCCACTCCCCAGATGGAAATTCAGCCAGAAGGGGAAAGAAAGAACGACACGGGGGAAATCAGCCTTTCCAGAAACTGATCCCATTTTCTTTATTTTTAGGTTTGCTTATATACCTTTTTTACACATAGGGATGAATACAGAGTCACGTGGGGGTCAGCAGTCCTGACCTTTATCAAAATCAGATGCTTTACATAAAAAAAAGGTCTTAGGGGTTTCACATCATCTTCTGGCCATGAGGCCTGCTGACACTTCATGACCCTCTCTTTCTGATAACCAAAAAACTCTTTTTTCCAAGGGTGTTTTTTCTTAAACCAGGCACCACCCTCCAGATAAAGTCACATTCCTATAGAGTAAAGGTATAATGAGTTACAATCAAGAAAGGAATTTATTTAACCCAAGGTTTACATGATTAATCTTAAAGGTTAATACTTATTTCTCTTATATGCTAGTTATATTCATTATAAAGGCAGGGAATTAGAAGCAATTATTGGCACAACAAATGAAAAACCCTTCACCAATACAATTCCTAATCAATCCACTATACTAATAAATTCTAACTTCCCAAAAGAATCTGCCTTTAGTAAGTCTAAAACATCTCGTGCCTCTCGCTGTTGGGAGGCTGTAAATAATCACATTTGGCCGGACGAACCTATACAGGCAGGCTAGATAACCTTCAGAGGAGTCTGTAAGCTAAAACACTCTTGTCACGCCCAGGAATTTTATCAACTGGAGCTGCAAGTTAACTCCTTCTCCGAGAGAAATGGTTATGGGGGAGAGCCCCCAGTAAAGTCAGAGGTGTAGGTGAGAGCATAAAACAGACTCTTGGTTTTGGGGGTAGATGCTCGGGAACAGGGGGTTTCCTGAGGCTTGATCACGCCTTTGCGTATGCCAAGCCTCCTTCCTCATGACCTTTGCCATGGGCGGAGTTCCTCACGCTGGCCCCCAGCAGTCATCCCCTTCTTCTCCTGCCCCCAATCCCTCCCAGCATCAGAGTCTTTTCCAATGAGTCAACTCTTTGCATGAGGTGGCCAAAGTACTGGAGTTTCAGCTTTAGCATCATTCCTTCCAAAGAAATCCCAGGGCTGATCTCCTTCAGAATTGACTGGTTGGATCTCCTTGCAGTCCAAGAGACTCTCAAGAGTCTTCTCCAACACCACAGTTCAAACACATCAATTATTCAGCGCTCAGCCTTCTTCACAGTCCAACTCTTACATCCATACATGACCACTGAAAAGTTTTAGAGTGATGCTAAAAGAAAATTAGGATAGCATGAGTACCTCAAATTTACCATGTGAATTAGTCACTCTTACTAACACTGATGTCAAAGAGTTTACTACCTTTCTTAGCTTCTAAGAGTTTTACAGGTTCTAGTCTTACACATAGGTCTTTGGTCCATTTTGAGTTTGTTTTTATATGGTGTGAGAAAATGTTCTAGTTTCATTATTATAAATACGGCTCTCCACTGTTCCCAGCTCCAGTTATTGAAAAGAGAGTCTTTCTTCATATTTTATATTCTTGTCTCCTTTGTCATAAATTAATTTGCCAAATGTGTGGATTTTCTTTGGGGCTCTCTATTCTATTCCATTGGTTTCTGTATCAGTTTCTCTGCCAGTATCACACTGTTTCATGACTGTAGCTTTGTATTATAGATTGAAGTCATGGAGTGTGATACCTCCAGTGCTGTTGTTTTTCAAGATTTCTTTGAGCCTTCTGAGTGTTTTGTGTTTCCTTATACATTGCAAATTACTCATTCTAATTCTGCAAAAAATTCCATTGGTACTTTGAAAGGAATTGCAATGAATTTGTAGACTGCCGTGGGTACTGTCATTTCAACCTCATTAATTCTTCCAATCTGTGAATGTTGTATATATTTCTATATGTTTGTTTCTGAGGAATAGATTTTTACCTTCTTAGTCAGATTTACTGTTGATATATTTCTTTATGTCTGTTGATATTTGCTAAATATTTAGGTGCTCCTATATTGGGAGCATATATATTTACAGTTGTTATATCTTCTTGAATTAATCATTCAGTCATTATGTAATGTCCTAAGTACTGGTGCTAACAGACTGGTGGTGGTGGTGGTGTAGTCCCTAAGTCATGTCTGACTCTTGCGATCCTGGGACTGAGCCTGCCAGGCTCCTCTGCCCATGGAATTTTCCAGGCAAGAATACTGGAGTGGGTTGCCATTACCTTCTCCAGGGGATCTTCCCAACCCAGGAATTGAACCCAGTTCTCTTGCATTTTAGGCAGATGATTTACCAATTGAGCTATGAGGAAGCCCTGAGCTATGATGGGACTGATTCCCAGTGTTGATTAGCTAAAAGGGGCATTCCAGAGTTACATTTACCAGTACCTGTCTCCACGTGGTAGAAGCAGCTCCCCAAATGGTTGCCATCCGTGTCTATGTCACCAGGGTGAGCTCTAGTCGTGTTTTACATCTGGGAAATCTCTAAGATTAACAGGTGTGCCTCACATAGGTTTATTTCAAATTACTGCTTCTGCCTTGGGTTTTGAGATTTAAAGATTATTTGAGATAATGAGATTTTGTGCCTGCCTTTTAAGAGTGGAGTCTCTGTTTCCTACAACCCTCTGGCTCTTCTGAAAGTAAGAACCACTGGCCTTTAAAACCAAATATTCTGGGTGCTCATCTTCTGCATACTGGACCTCCAGGCTTTAGAAATTGATGTGGGGCTCAAACCTGTTGGTCCTTGGGGAGAACTTCTGCAGTTGTAATTGTCCTATTTGTGGGTCACCTGCTTGGGGAATATGGCTCTTAAGTATGCTGCAACTCTACCCCTCCTACCTATATCTTTGTGATTTATTCTTTGTATCTTCAGTTATGGAAGACCTTTTCTGCTAGATTCTGGTCTTTCTCAACAATAGTTGCCCTGTAAATGGCTGTAGTTTTTGTGTGCCCATGAGAGGAGGTGGGCTAAAGTTCTTCCTACTTGGCTCTCTCAGACAAACTCTCAGCACAAAATACTATTGTTAAAAGGAAAGATGAATAAAACCAGTGTATGAGTAAATATACCTCAGATTGCAACTATTTTAGGTCTTTATTAGGGTCCATTATTTTTAAAATGAAGAGATAAGTCAATGACTATAACTGCCTTACAGTTTAATGATGTTCATTATTGCATACAAATCAAAATGGCAGAGTAGAAGGATATGGGCTTATCTTCTCCTGTGAGAACTCAACAATTGCAACTTGTTGATGAACAACCATCAACAGGAGAATGTTGGATCCCACCAAAAAAAAAAAAAAAAAGATAACCCACACCCAAAGACAAAGGAGAAGTCCCAGCAAGATGGTAGGAGGGGTGAAATCTTGTTTAGAATCAAATCCCAGACCCAGCAGAGATGATTGCAGGGCTCAAAGAAAAAAAAAAACATGTGCATATCAGGAGACCCCATAGAGACTGAGCCAGACCTGAATTTGAGTGTTAGAATGTCTCCTGTAGAGGTACAGGTCAGCAGTGGCCTGCCACAAGGGCAGAGGCTCTGGATGCAACAGACCTCAGTGTGACATAAGCCCTCTTGGAGCAGGTTGCTAGTAACCTCACCACAGAGCTGCCAGAACTTGTACAGGATTGGGGAAACTGACTCTTGGAGAGTACAAAAAAACCTTGTGTGCACCAGGACCCATGAGAAAGGAATACTGACCCCAAAAGAGACTTACGCAGACTTGCTGGTGGGTGTCCAGGAATCTCCAGTGGAGTCATGGGTCAGCAGCGGCCTGCTGCAGGGTTAGATACACTGCATGTGGCAGTGTGTGCATGGGACCTTCTGAGGGGGTTACCATTGCTTCATTACCTCCACCATAGTGTGGTCTCAGGTCAAACACAGGGAGGGAACACAGCCCTACCCATCAATAAAAAAATCTGGATTAAAGATTTACTGAACATTGGCCACAGGACTGGAAAAAGTCAGGTTTTATTCCAATCTCAAAGAAAGGCAATGCCAAAGAATGCTCAAACTACTGCACAACTTCACTTATTTCACATGCTAGCATATTAACATTCAAAAGTCTCCAAGCCAGGCTTCAGTGATATGAGAACTGTGACCTTCCAGAAGTTCAAGCTGGATTTAGAAAAGGCAAGGAACCAGAGATCAAATTGCCAACATCGGTTGGATCATCAAAAAATCAAGAGCATTTCAGAAAACATCTATTTATTCTTTATTGACTATGCCAAAACCTTTGAAAGTGTGGATCACAACAAACTGTGGAAAATTTTTCAAGAGATGGGAATATCAAATGACCTGACCTGCCTCTTGAGAAATCTGTATACAGGTCAGGAAGCAACAGTTAAAATTGGACATGGAAAAACAGACTGGTTCCAAATAGGAAAGGAGTACATCAAAGCTGTATATTGTCACCCTGTTTATTTAACTTCTTTGCAGAGTACAACATGAGAAACACTGGGCTGGATGAAACACAAGCTGGAATTGAGATTGCTGGGAGAAATATGAATAAACTCAGATATGCAGATGACACTGCCCTTATGGAAGAAAGTGAAGAACTAAAGAACTCTTAATGAGCATGAAAGAAGAGAGTGAAACAGTTGGCTTAAAACTCAACATTCAGAAAATGAAGATCATAGCATCTGGTCCCATCACTTCATGGCCAGCAGATGGGGAAACAGTAGAAACAGTGGTAAACTTTATTTTTTGGGTCTCCAAAATCACTGCAGGTGGTGACTGCAGCCAGTAAATTAAAAGATGGTTGCTCCTTGTAAGACAAGTTATGACCAACCTAGACAGCATATTAAAAAGCAGAGACTTCTTTGCCAGCAAAGGTCCATCCAGGCAAAGCTCTGGTTTTCCAGTAGTCATGTTTGGATGTGAGAGCTGGACTATAAAGAAAGCTGAGGGCCAAAGAATTCATATTATTGAACAGTGCAGTTGGAGGAGATTCTTGAGAGTCCTTGGACTGCTAGGAGATCCAAACAGTCCATGCTAAAGGAAATTCTTTGGGAGGACTGATGCTGAAGCTGAAACTCCAATACTTTGGCCACCTGATGTGAAGAACTGACTCACTGGGAAAGAGTGAAGGCAGGAGGAAAAGGAGATGACAGAGGATGAGATAGTTGGAACTGGTTTTCCAGTAGTCATGTTTGGATGTGAGAGCTGGACTATAAAGAAAGCTGAGGGCCAAAGAATTCATATTATTGAACAGTGCAGTTGGAGGAGATTCTTGAGAGTCCTTGGACTGCTAGGAGATCCAAACAGTCCATGCTAAAGGAAATTCTTTGGGAGGACTGATGCTGAAGCTGAAACTCCAAGACTTTGGCCACCTGATGTGAAGAACTGACTCACTGGGAAAGAGTGAAGGCAGGAGGAAAAGGAGATGACAGAGGATGAGATGGCTGGATGGCGTCAGTGACTCAACGGACATGAGTCTGAGTAAGCTTCGGGAGTTGGTGATGCACAGGGAGGCCTGGCGTGCTGCAGTGCATGAGGTCAGAAAGAGTTGACCACGCAAAGAGTTGGAGCAACTGAACAGAACTGAATGATATTCTTATTTCAGTTCAGTTCAGTCACTCAGTCGTGTCTGACTCTTTGCGACCCCATGATTCAGAGCACGCCAGGCCTCCCTGTCCGTCATCAACTCCTGGAGTTCACCCAAACTCACGTGCATTGAGTCCGTGATGCCATCCAGCCATCTCATCCTCTGTCATTCCCTTCTCCACCTGCACCCAATCCTTCCCAGCATCAAGGTCTTTTCCAATGAGTCAACTCTTCGTATGGGGTGGCCAAGGTATTGGACTTTCAGCTTCAACATCAGTCCTTTTGATGAATATTCAGGACTGATCTCCTTTAGGATGGACTGGTTGGATTTCCTTGCAGTCCAAAGGACTTTCAAGGGTCTTCTCCAACACCACAGTTCAAAAGCATCAATTCTTCAGTGCTCAGCCTTCTTCACAGTCCAACTCTCACATCCATACATGACCATTGGAAAAACCATAACCTTGACTAGACGGACCTTTGTTGACAAAGTAATGGCTCTGCTTTTCAATATGCTATCTAGGTTGTTCATAACTTTTCTTCCAAGGAGTAAGTGTCTTTTAATTTCATGGCTGCAATCACAATCTGCAGTGATTTTGGAGCCCAAAAATATAAAGTCTGACACTGTTTCCACTGTTTCCCCATCTATTTCCCATAAAGTGATGGGACCAGATGCCATGATCTTTGTTTTCTGAATGTTGAGCTTTAAGCCAACTTTTCACAGGTTAGGTGGTCTGGTATTCCCATCTCTTTCAGAATTTTCCACAGTTTATTGTGATCCACATAGTCAAAGGCTTTGGAACAATATTAGGTGCACCAATATTCGAATTATAGGGGTCCCAGAAGAAGAAGAGAAAAAGAAAGGGTATGAGAAAATTTTTGAAGAGATTATAGTTGAAAATTCCCCCAACATGTAAAAGGAAATAGTCAATCAAGTCCAAGAGGCACAAAAATTCCCATACAGGATAAACCCAAGGAGAAACATGCCAAGAACATACTAATCAAACTAACAAAGACTAAACACAAAGAAAGAATATTAAAAAGCAGCAAGGGAGAAGCAATAAGTAGCATAAAAGGGAAACCCCATATACTTAACAACTAATCTTTCAGCAGAAACTCTGCAGGCCAGAAGGGAATGGCAGGATATATTTAAAGTATTGAAAAGGGAAAATCTACATTCAAGGTTACCTGGCAAGAATCTCATTCAAAATTGACAGAGAAATAAAAAGTTTTTCAGACAGCAAAAGTTAAGGGAATTCAGTGCCACCAAACCAGCTTTACAATAAATGATAAAAGGATTTTTTGATGATCCAGCGGATATTAGCAATTTGATCTCTGGTTCCTCTGCCTTTTCTAAAACCAGCTTGAACATCTGGAAGTTCACGGTTCACATATTGCTGAAGCCTGGCTTGGAGAATTTTGAGCACTACTTTACTAGCGTGTGAGATGAGTGCAATTGTGCGGTAGTTTGAGAATTCTCTGGCATTGCCTTTCTTTGGGATTGGAACGCAAACTGACCTGTGGCCACTGCTGAGTTTTCTAAATATTCTAGACATTTATATAAGGATACACAAAATATAACCTATCATCTCTCCCCACCATGAATTATCCCACAATGAGTATACTTGAAACAATAGAATGCAGATTATTTAAGTAGTCTTTTATTAACATGTGAGGCATCCCTGGTGGCTCAGAGGTTAAAGCGCCTGCCTCCAATGCGGGAGACCCAGGTTCGATCCCTGGGTTGGGAAGATCCCCTGGAGAAGGAAATGGCAATCCACTCCAGTATTCTTGCCTGGAGAATCCCATGGACAGAGAAGCCTAGTACACAGGGTCGCAAAGAGTCGGACACCACTGAGCGACTTCACTTTCACCTTCACCTTAGTGTTCCAATGTAAAGCAGGTTGAGTTGAAGTGAAAAGGTATATGTAGAGGTTTCAGTCAAGCTTGCTAATTCCTCTTGTATCTAAATCTTGTAATTTGTACACTGTTTGGCCAGTAACATTAGGAAGGAAGTGGAAATCCAGGTCGATCATAGTGGGGAAATTTGGATAAACAAGCCTTGGAATGTTTCATATACTCTGGAACAAGGAACCATGGAAGGATCGTAGACCCTCTGAATCTGAAAGAGACCACAGGCCTGATATACTTATTCAGATGCCTAAAGATGAACCAAAGACAGCTTTCCACTTCTAAGGCGTAAGATCTTCTACTAGTGATAGCTGCCCAGTGAAGCATTAACAAAACAGCTGGGGCCTAGAAATAGAGTAGCCAGAACCTAATTTAGCATGGAGAAATATAGGAATTCCCGTATTCCTATGTTATATTGAACTTGGGACTTCTGAGATAGCTCTTTCTGGCATAACTTCTATAGACAGCCAGAGTACCCCAGTAGTTGGAATATATCTGAGGTGAACTTTGAAGTTGTTCTGGCCACTGACTTCTGGCTAAAGTGACTCAAATACACAAAATTCTATGCATGATTGTTTTGAAATTTTACTAGTCTATTGGTAGGGTAAATTGAAATTAGCTCTTCCAGGGTGGTAGAAAATGGTTCCAAGTTATGATAACTAATTGCTACTGTTTCTAGAGTATTATGTGACAGAGTCATAGTAAGCACTTAATATAATCCTCATAAGCATTGAGAAAATGTAAGACAAAAAGATTTAGAGACTAACCCCTTTTTGCATTACTAAAAACACTATTGTTGTTTATTAACTCAGTTGTGTCTGACTCTTCGCAACTCCATGGACTGTAGCCTGCCAGACTACTCTGTTCATAGAATTCTCCAGACAAGAATACTGGAGTGGGTTGCCATTCCTTCTCCAAAAGCACTATTAAACAACACAAACATAAAAAGTTTTTTGTTTGTTTGTTTGTTTGTTTTTTAGCTTTTGGCTTTTTATTTATTTATTTAATGCATTAAAGCAAATCTGGTTCACTTCAGGATTTTGAGAGACCTGCCTAGGGGCTTTTAATCACACAGAAGAAAATACTTCAAAGGGTGGAGGTATTCTGACCCATTTCCTCACCTCTCTGAGGGTAGCCATTATTTCAGTTATGATGTCCAAACAAATTGCATAACCTCATGTGAGAGAGTATAAGGGGCCAGCCTCTCTCTGTTTATTAGTAGCAACAATAGATGGCAAGCTGTGCAACAATTTTTGAACAATGATTTAAACAAATGTTTTTCTAGCTATACATGTTATATTCATTATCGTAATATGGATTTTATTTTTCTGAGAAAAGATTACCACAGATCTTAGAGGAACTTACCACAGAATAACAAATAATCCCCTTTCCCCCAAAAGAAGGAAATATCATTAAATATATGTGTATATTCAGAAGGTTTCAGGCCCATAAAGGAAAATTTAGCCAGTCTTTCTCTGAACATGAGGTTAAATAATTTGTAGAACACAGCAGAACAGCTACTTATATCAGGACTCTATTCCTAAACTCAGTACTTGTGTTCTGAAAGTACTACTGGATTGCCACATATGAATTTTTACTAATTACATTTGTGCAGAATTAATGTATGTTTTGTTAGCATACATTGTTTATATTATAACATTATTTGGGGTTTATTTTGAAAATATATTTATTCTAAAGGTGTAACATTAGGATCAGTAGCATTATTCTCTTCCATATACCTGGCTGCCTGCTGTACTAAGTTGCTTCTGCTGCCAAGTTGCTTCAGTCATGTCCGACTCTGTGCAACCCTATAGATGGCAGCCCACCAGACTCTGCTGTCCCTGGGATTCTCCAGGCAAGAGCACTGGAGTGGGTTGCCATTTCCTTCTCCAATGCATAAAAGTGAAAAGTGAAGTCCTGTCCCACTCTTTGCGACCCCATGGACTGCAGCCTACCAGGCTCCACCATCCATGGGATTTTCAGGCAAGACTACTGGAGTGGGGTGCCATTGCCTTCTCCAACTAAGTTTCTTCAGTTGTGTCCAACTCTTTGCCACCCTTGGACTGTAGCCCTCCAGGCTCCTCTGTCCATGGGACTCTCCAGGCAGGAATGCTGGAGTGGGTTGCCATGCCCTCTTCCAGGGAATCTCCCAACCCAGGAATCAAACCCATGGTTTTTATGTCTTCTGCATTGGCAGGTGGGTTCTTTACCACTAGCTCCACCTGGAAGCCCTATATCCCTGCCTAATCAAAGCAAATGAATACTTTAGAATTCAGGGAAACATATAACAGAAATTGCCCTGAATCTACTATTTTTTCCTTATTTATTTGAGAATTTTCTGTTTACGTTTATGTAGAAAACTCAAAATTTCATCTATTTTGTGGAGTTTCTTCATTTGTGTTTGCATTTGGAACATAGGGCATTTAAGTATCTGCAAAATATGAGAAAATTATGCCTTTTTCTTAAACTGAAGCTTCCAAACCAGTTAGAGAGGGAATATGGCACAAAGCAGAGCAGTATGATGTCAAGATAAGAAAAATTAAAAGACAAAAACAGTTGTAGGATACCTTAGAGAAAAGGAAGAAAAAACAAAGAGGGTGGGTGGTGTGGGGCGGGAGGGGGGAGGTGGGGTCGGGATTGGGAGTTCATGTACACTCGTGGCTGATTCATGTCAATGTATAGCAAAAATGAATACAGTATTGTAAAGCAAAACAAACTAAAAAATAAAAATTAATTAAAAAAATAAAATAAAAATAAAAGATCAATGAAAAAAAAAGAAAAGTATAGGTAATTGAAAGAAAGTAACAGAAATATAATAAATAAAATAAATGTTTAAATGCATATAAAGACAGGATGAATGCATATATTTTAATAGTTGCATATTTTTGTTGCATCTGACTGTTTTCTCTGGAAAGAATAGCAAAGACTGCACTTCTTTTCCAAGACCACTGCTCTCAATTAAAATGCTTGTGGCTCAGCTGATAAAGAACCCGCCTGCAATGCAGGAGACCTGCCTTTGATCCCTGAGTTGGGAAGATCCCCTGAAGGGAGAAGCTACCCACTCTAGTATTCTAGCCTCGAGAATTCCATGGACTGCATAGTTCACGGGGCTGCAAAGAGTTGGACACAACTGAGTGACTTTCATTCAATTATTTAAAAAGACTAATTTCTGTAATGAAGCTTTTAAGATTTTATTATTTCAGGTCACTTCAGTTTTTCAACATAATTGAAAGGGCAGGGCAGAGATGAATAGCTTCCTGCTTATTAACATCTCTCTCAGAATGGTACATTTCTTATCAAGGATGAACCTACATTGCCACATCATAATTCCCCAAAATCCATAGTCTACCTTAGAATTCACTCTGGGCTGTTGTACGGTCTATGGATTCAGACAAACGTATAATGTCATACATCCGCTATAATAGTATCCTACAGAGTACTTCAACTGCTCTAAAAAGCCTCTGTGCTCTGCCTGTTCATCTCTCCTGTCTACCCATGGCAGCCACTGATTTTCTCACAGTTTCCATTGTTTTGCCTTTTTCTATCTGTCATAGAGTTGCAATCAAACAGCATGCAGCCTTTTCAGACTGACTGCTTTCACTTAATAATATGCACTTAAATTCCTCCTGTATCCTCATGGACTGATAGCTCACTTCTTATAGTGAGAAATAATGTCTGGATGTATATAGTTTATGTGTGAATTTACTTACTGATGGACATCTTGGTTGCATCTAAGTCTTGGCAATCTTGAATAAAACTGCAATAAGCAGACTTGTGTAGATTTTTGTATGGACTTTTAAGTTTTTAACTCCTTTGGATAAATGCCAAGGAGTACAACTGCTGGATCATATGGTAAGAAGATGTTTGGTTTTGTGAAAATCTGCCAAGCTATCATCCAATGTAGCTGAATCATTTTGCACTCCCACCAGCAATAGATGAGCATTTCTCTTAATGCACACACTTGCCAGCATTTGGTATTGCCTGTGTTCTAAATTTTGGCCATTCTAATTGGTATGAAGTGCTATCTCATTATTTCTGTAATGTGATTTTTATGTATGCTTTATCTCAGATTCTTCTGCAAAGTTCCTGCTGAAGTTGCACATAACCAGTTTTATTCAAATTATCTTTCCATGTGCCTTATGTTATTTATGCCTCTTTAATAAGGGGTTAGACTTTACAGCTACTAATGAGAGTATAAAAGTAGAACAAGAAAATTTCGAATGTATACTATTATAAGCTAATCTTAGTCACAACAGGGCCTTTCAATAGTTGATACTCAATCTACAAAATAGATACCCAATTAATAATTTAATAATGACAGTAACATGATTGTGTGGTGTGCAAAGATGTCATCTCTTGGACTTTTCATGTTGCTATCAGGATTTAATGATTTATAACCATGAGTGATATTATTGAGATACTTACATAGTAAATTATCTCTGCAATGTGGCTTTGCAAAGATTTCTTTGTCAGGGATGAAATATTTTATATTTTCTTCATCCTCTTGAATATGGCCATCTTGGTGATTTTACTGGATAAAAGAATATGGCAGAAAGGAAGATATGCTGATCCTGAGCCTAGATCTCAAGA
Source organism: Aepyceros melampus (assembly GCA_006408695.1). Classification (NCBI taxonomy): domain Eukaryota; kingdom Metazoa; phylum Chordata; class Mammalia; order Artiodactyla; family Bovidae; genus Aepyceros; species Aepyceros melampus. Next base: position 111,087 of record SJXQ01008945.1, on the reverse strand, counting down.
GCCTGTGTGTGCTTCACTTTCTTTCTTGTATCTATGTAATCACCAAGTCCAGGTTAGCTGCTGGAGGATAAGAAATCTTGTGGTACAAAACCAGTTGATCCTAGCAGGAATTATCTTAGATCAGTGAATTCCCAGTCAACCCACCAGCTGACCATATATCCAGGAGCAATAGTGGTCAAGATGAACCTGAAACAGACCAACAGAACTGTCTAACTGACCTACAATCCTGTGAACTGAAGTTGGGAACTGATTTTTTTGTGTGAAGCCATGCTGAACTTACTATTCAAAGTTGGGGACAATTTTTCCCTCACTACTACTGTCATGCAAAAGAGAACAACTGTATTCCAGCACACATTGAAGATACTGGTGTAGATGAGGTTGGTTGTTGGTCTTCACTATCTCTAGCCTACTCATCAGTTGAGCAAGTATTCCTCTTCACCATGTGCTAGAGATACAACATTGAAATATTCAATAAAAATACCTACCTTAGATAAACACTAAGAAGAAAAATAAATAGTGGAATAGGGAAGGATCAAGGCATAAAATTTGAGATAAGACCATTAGAGAAAACGTCAAAAAGACTTTGATGGAGATGATGTTTGATAAATATCTACAAGATGTGAGGGAGTGAAGCATTAGGATATCTAAGAGAAAGGTAGCTTATCAAGATGCAAATTCTACCTGAGGTCTAAGGAAAGATGTCTGGTGTGTTGACTCAACTGAGGGAAGGCCAGTGGGGCTGGATCAGTATGAATGATGCGGAGAGTAATATGGGGTCAAATCAGAAAATTAGTTGGGAACAAATGATATTTTAGATCATTCTAAGTCTTTGATATTTGCTCTCTTAAATGAAGAGACATTGGAAAATTTTTTAAGAGGAATGGCAAGAAATAACTTTCAACCAGAATTGAAAGAGACACATGTACCCCAATGTTCATTGTAGCACTGTTTATAATAGCCAGGACATGGAAGCAACCTAGATGTCCATCAGCAGATGAATGGATAAGAAAGCTGTGGTACATATACACAATGGAGTTTTACTCAGCCATTAAAAAGAATACATTTGAATCAGTTCTAATAGATTGGATGACACTGGAGCCGATTATACAGAGTGAAGTAAGCCAGAAAGAAAAACACCAATACAGTATACTTACACATATATATGGAATTTAGAATGATGGTAATGATAAACCTGTACGCAAGACAGCAAAAGAGACACAGNTCAGCCATTAAAAAGAATACATTTGAATCAGTTCTAATGAGATGGATGAAACTGGAGCCGATTATACAGAGTGAAGTAAGCAGAAAGAAAAACATCAGTATACTAACACATATATATGGAATTTAGAAAGATGGTAATAATAACCCTGTATGCGAGACAGCAAAAGAGACACAGATGTATAGAACAGACTTTTGGACTCTGAGAGAGAGGGAGAGGGTAGGATGATTTGGGAGAATGGCACTGAAACATGTATACTATCATGTAAGAAATAAAAAGAAATAAAAAATAAAAAAAAAATAGCATCATTTTGACTTCTGAACTAGAATATGCTTAAGAGAGGTGAGATCAGAAGCAGGAAGCTGAAAGAGGTACCTATAGCAGGAACCCAAGTGAGAAATAATAATGGCTTGGACCAGGGTAACAGCAATAAAAATATTTTGTAGGTAGTGTTGAAGGATATACAATAGACTCAATATGGGATACAAGGGAAGATGAGTTTTGGTCTGAATAAGACCTTACTGGTATATTATTATCAAATGACATGAACTTATGAACAAACCAATGTCAAATCTCAAAAACAGCTTTGATTTCGTCTACCTCCAGCAGAGAAATTATTCTGTTGTTTGATATGGCAGGTGGTCTTAGAATATGTCTTTAAAAGAGGGAAGATGAATTCTCATCTTAATCCCCCCCCATTCAGTTTGATCATTTGAGCTACTTTACATTTGAAGCCTGCATATAATGTACTGATTAAATCACATTATGCATGGCTGGGTGAATATATTATTAAACAAATTACCCTTTTCCATAACCATGAACTGTGCATCTGTAGCAAATGGTTGAACATTTTAATAAGGAGGAGTGTAATCATATTACGGTCATTGCCTTTTTGCAGGCTTATTGGCCACATTTTGGAGGTGAATATCTTCTGATGAAGATATTTATTGTAAAGGAAAGGTTTTCAAGTTATAGTCTGTACTCATAACTCACTGAAAATATCTCTGCTTAGAAAATAAGGGAGCACAAAGGTGGAGCTTTTAAAGATATTATTGAACTTAAAGACAAAAAAACTACCAACTGGTCTTTTTTTTTTTTTTTCTGGAAATCATTTCTTGGTGTTATCTGTGTCTATCTATCTACCTACCTACCAATCTACCTATTTGCATTGAAAGCAAATCAATGCAAAGCAAATAAACAAAACAAACATTCTCTGTTTTACTGTTAGATAGAAACAAAATGCTCCAGCAAGTGGAAGATTTTCTTGCAGTTATATAATATTTCTCTTTTGTCAATTGTATGCATCAATGCTAATTCAAGAAGACGACTCCAGATGAGACTTTTAATTAAGAAAAATTCAAAGGGATTTTTTTTGATGACTAAAATAAATAATAATTTTGACTACCTAATATCTATGGTCTCACTATAGCTGTAATAATGAGTATGAGACAAGCGTGTCAGTATCAGAGATTAAGTAGTGCTTTAAAGATAATTTGAAGACAAAATAAGGAATTGCATTCTGGTAAGATGTTTTGGGTTTGCCCATATCCACGTGTTTGTGGATAATGAAAGTTCAATAATTCACTGAACTAAATATGAGAAAATGGCCATTATAACAAGGAATTATATTTTCTGGTTGACAGGGGGAAAAGCAGAAAGTCACATAGTATACTTGCTTCTGAATACCTGGCCACCAATGCTGTGAAGTGAAAAAGCAGTGAAGACAATGAGAGTTTTGCTATCCAGTTACTAAAATATTTTAATCAAAACTAGAATAATTAAACTAGTTTGCTCAGCTTCCTTTTTCTGAGAGTGTGAAACAAGGTTTGACATCTCAGGATGGATATAGAGCAGTGACTGTTCTCTACTTGGATTGTACTTCATAATTAACTGAGTTGCTTTCAAATTATATCCATGTCCAAGTCCCATTACAAAATAAGTAAATGGAATATATAAATGAATCTATATAGCCCAGGGCATTAATAATATGTTAAAGTTCCACAGGGTGATTCCAGTATGAAGCTATGGTTAAGTAATTATGGAAATTTCTGTTCTAAATAGCCCCATGTGTTCCAACAACTGGAAAACCATTCAGCTTAAGAGTTTCCTCTTTTGAAATTTCCAGGGAAAGTTTGAATATCAGTCATGATAACATAATTGTAGATTTCTTTAATTAGAAAGGCTTTCCTTCAACATATAGCAGAGTTCAACAGACTTAAGAATAGTTCATCTTGATGGGAGTTAGATCTGGGAGGTGTGATGGTTAATTTCATGGGGCAACTTGACTGGGCCACAGTATCCAGATATTTGGTCAAACATTGCTTTGGGTGTTTCTGTGAGGGTTTTTCTAGATAATGTTAATATTGGTGTCAGTAGACTGAGTTAAGCAGATTGCCTTTTCTAAGGTGGGTGGGCCTCGTCTGATCTGTGAAAGTACTGAGTAGAAACAAAAGTCTGACTGTTTCCTGACTAGGAAGAAATTCTGCCTGCCCAACAGTTTTCAGTCTGGGATGGCTTTTTTGCTGCCTTGGGACTTTAACTGGAACATTTGTTTCTCCTAGGTCTCAAGTCTGCTGACCTTTGAACCAAAACTATACTTTTGACTCCTGGTTTTCAGTCCTTTTGATCGGACTGGCACTAAACCAACAGCTTTTGTCTGGCTTGCTGACTCACCCTGATGACCCTGGAACTTACTAGCTTCCATAAATCTTGTGAGCAAATTCTTCATAGTAAATGTCTTTCTGACTGTGTTTGTCCTCTCAAATCAAGATGGTGGAGTAGAAGGGCTGTGCTCATCGTCTTCTGTGAGAACACAGCTGCTGAAAAGCCATCGAACCCACCAAAATAAAAAAGGTACCTCACATCCAAGGACAAAGGAGAAGTCGCAACAAGCAGGTAGGACAGGCACAGTCATGTTAAAATCAAACCCCATACCCACAGAGACTCTTGGAGGCACAGACAAAAGCTTGTGCACACCAGGACCCAGAGTAAAGGAGCAGTGACCCCCACAAGAGACTGAGCCAGACCTGCCTATGAGTGTTTGAGGGTCTCTTGCAGAGACCTGGGTTGGCAATGGCCTGCTGTGGAGATGGGGGTTCTGGCAGCAGCAGTCCTGGGAGGCACAGCATGTGGCTTAAGTCCTCCCGGAGGAGGTCTCCATAGACCCGCCAGGTGGCGAGCCACAAACTGAAGGACAATTACACAAAGAAGTTCTTTCATTGCTGCAAAGGTTCTAGGCCCCACAATAGACTTCCCAAACTGAGGATCTGGCAAGGGGTCTGGGACTCTCCAAGGAATCTGACTTTGCAGATCACTGGGATTTCATTACAGGACTTCCATAGGACTGGGGGAAACAGAGACTTTTGGAGGCACAAGCAAGCCCTTGTTCACACCAGAACCCAGGGGAGAGGAGCAGTGACCCCACAAGGGACTGAGCCAGACCTGTCTGTGACTGTTTGGGAGTCTCTGGCAAAGCCATGAGTTGATAGTGGTCTGCCGTGGGTTTTGTGTGTGTGTGTGTGCATGCAGGCATGCATGTATTCTGACTGTATTCAGAGGTGGTAAGGGAAAAGGGAAGTAAAAAGCACCTATGAGCAGAATATATATGGAACTTCCCATGTAGCTCAGCTGGTAAAGAATCTGCCTGCAATACAGGAGACCCTGGTTCAATTTTTGGGTCGGGAAGATCCTCTGGGGAAGGGATAGGCTACCCACTCCAGTATTCTTGGGCTTCCCTTGTGGCTCAGCTGGTAAAGAATCCACCTGCAATGCAAGAGATCTGAATTTGATCCCTGGGTTGGGAAGATCCCCCTGTAGAAGGGAATGGCTACCCACTCTAGCATTCTGGCCTTGAGAATTCCATAAACTATATAGTCCATGGAATCCCAAACTGAGTGACTTTTGCTGTCATACATATATACATGCATAATGTATACATGAATAAATCACATGTCGATATCTATATGCATGTATATCTATCTCTGTCTGTGAAATTGAAGATTATTTTTATTTCAGTTTCCCCTCTTCCATTTCCCTACTAATATCAAATGTGTTAATAGTCACCTCAGTATTATATCTGAGTATTTAAGTTGCAGAATGTCAGGTGTATCGGGATGTCAAGTTAATGAGGGTTGGGCTGAGTCAGATTGTTCTGTTATCAACTTCATTTTATTGGGAACTATATTTCCCAGAATTTTCTCTGTAATTTCAAAATGGAATTGACACAAGTAGTAGTTGTATGAGGTTTGGCAGATATAAACAAAACAGAACCTATATGTTCTGAAATTTGTTGGCAATTTGTTGGTTAGAGGTAATTTGATCCCTGGGTTGGGAAGATCCCCCTGTAGAAGGGAATGGCTACCCACTCTAGCATTCTGGCCTTGAGAATTCCATAAACTATATAGTCCATGGAATCCCAAACTGAGTGACTTTTGCTGTCATACATATATACATGCATAATGTATACATGAATAAATCACATGTCGATATCTATATGCATGTATATCTATCTCTGTCTGTGAAATTGAAGATTATTTTTATTTCAGTTTCCCCTCTTCCATTTCCCTACTAATATCAAATGTGTTAATAGTCACCTCAGTATTATATCTGAGTATTTAAGTTGCAGAATGTCAGGTGTATCGGGATGTCAAGTTAATGAGGGTTGGGCTGAGTCAGATTGTTCTGTTATCAACTTTATTTTATTGGGAACTATATTTCCCAGAATTTTCTCTGTAATTTCAAAATGGAATTGACACAAGTAGTAGTTGTATGAGGTTTGGCAGATATAAACAAAACAGAACCTATATGTTCTGAAATTTGTTGGCAATTTGTTGGTTAGAGGCATTGAGATTTAAATGAAAAGTCTAGAGGATTTCAGTTTTCCCTTGCTTCTGCCCTTCCCCCATCCAGCTCTCTTTTATGAATTCCAGCCCTGCCTATCAACAATGATGTAAGGCCTACTACCACACGCTTTGCTGAAACTCATACGTAGTAAACATGTAAAGGCCACAGCCTGCCATAAGCATCAATCTTCCTTCACAATCGCACTCTGGCAGTCAGACGCGCTATACTTCCAAATTTCCTTGTAAACTCTTCCTCATTTGTCTGTGTCAGAGTTAGTTAATGATTTTTCTTCATCCTTCAACAATTTATTTTGTGTGTTTATTTCCCTATTTCCTCCTTTAATTGTTTGATTTCTAACTTCCATAGTAAATTTCTTATTCCATAATACTCATGTTAGTACTGATTGAATCCTAACTGATGCATGGAAAGAACAAATAGACTTAAAGTTCAAAATCTGAAGATGTGAAGACTAAGAACATTTTTTAAAAGAAAAGAATTTTGAACTTAAAAGAAAAAGACTATAGAATTAATCAAATAAATATGAATGAAAATCTGCAACTAACTTTAATTGTAGTTTCCAGGAAAAATTTTCAATTATCATTTAACAAGTTACATGGACACAAACAACTCTGAATGAGTTTGTTCAGTTTCTTCTTAAATCTCTGTTTAATCCTGAATTTACTCCTTCAAAAAATATTACTGTTGAACTCTTGCTAATATGTGAAACAAATTGGTGTATCAAATGTGTTGTCAAGAAAATATATCAACTGATATGTGAAATGTTTTAAATTTATAAATAATTATCAAGACCCTCAAGAACATTGGATCAATCTTTTGTTATTAACACTGAGACATCCTGTTAGATATGATTCAATATTTTTGACTAAGCTGGGCAGCACAAACTCCCCCCTCGCCACTTATTATTGTTTGGTATACAGTTCTTGGGCCAGTTTTCAGCTTTTATCATGGGCTTCTGCTGGTAGAATAAAGAAGAGCTCTCCATAACCAGGAAAAGTAGAAAAAAAAATTAGTAGAAAAACATCCTAGAGTTCAAAGATCAATAACACACGATTTGTGATTGTTTTCCTTGTTAGGAGCTCAGATTATTCCAGAGAGGATATGCAAAGATGAGTAAATGAAACAAATGCTCTGAAGTATCTAGATGAAGCCTCATATATAATTTTTATTATTTTATAATGAATCTAGGGTTATAAAAATAAAAAAAAAGTGAACAGTTACTTAGCTCAGCAGTTTTTTTTTGTGGCTTATGTGAATCAAATTTGCAGTATGGCTGGATTTTTCATTTCTGTCCAGATATTCTCAAGTCTGAGCTAAAGAACTGACAAATAATCTTCAAGTCTCATTGTGATTACTATTTTTTAAAGTGTACTTGCCTTTTGCTTCTTTTACCTTGTTGGACAAGAAGAGTTAAGCTGGTATGGGGAAACTTTTCAATCAACTTGAGTCTGTTTATATTGATTATGTTTTGAAAATTTTGTTCAACATCAGGAAGCTGTCAATAATTAAGTATTCACTTAACAGCAGTGAAGTACACTAAAAAAAAGCTGAGACTTTTTGAAGCACCAAATAATAAATAAAATTTTAATTGTTACTGTTTATTGTAAAGGGAAAATTAATGTGTGTAGTGGAAATTACATTCACTGTATTGAAACATAAATGCACAGAATGGCTTTTTCAGTTATCATCTAGCTGGTATGGGGAAACTTTTCAATCAACTTGAGTCTGTTTTATTGATTATGTTTTGAAAATTTTGTTCAACATCAGGAAGCTGTCAATAATTAAGTATTCATTTAACAGCAGTGAAGTACACTAAAAAAAAGCTGAGACTTTTTGAAGCACCAAATAATAAATAAAATTTTAATTGTTACTGTTTATTGTAAAGGGAAAATTAATGTGTGTAGTGGAAATTGCATTCACTGTATTGAAACATAAATGCACAGAATGGCTTTTTCAGTTATCATCTGTCTTAGATTTTACTTCTGCTAGGAAATATAAACAGTCTCAGATGAAGAATATCACTTTTCATACTAACTTATATGAACATCATCCCTAAAATATTCTTTACTCATATTCAAAGCACACACTATAATGCTCCTTCTGCAGTTGAATGTCTCCTAACAACACACTAGTGGGCAATATAAGTTTTTAATAAAGAATACAAAAATGGTCTTATCAAAGAAAATTTGTATCCAGAGATGTCTGTGTAAAAGTAGTTTTCTTTGTTAAGCTCCAGTGAACCCATTTAAGAGTTGAAGGCAAATATTTTTTTTTAATTGAATTATACTTGATCTACAATGTGTGTTAGTTTCCGGTATACATCAAGTGGTTCAGTTTATATATATATATATATATATATATATATATACACACACACACACACACGCGCGCGCACACACACACACACACACCCACGCATACACATTCTTTTTCATATTCTTACTACAGAATAGTTTCCTGAGTTATACAGTATTACCTTGTTTCTCATATACATAGTAGTTTATATCTGCTAAGTTCAAACTCCAAATTTATCTCTCCCCCACTGCCCTTCCCATTTGGTAACTGGAAGTTTGTTTCCTCTGTCGGTAAGTCTGTGAAGGCAAATGTTTTTTTGTATAATAGCTCCCTTTCCCATAAATACTACCCAATATACTACCATTTTACTAATGAGCATGAATAATATTTTGTAATCTGATAGTAGATAGGAGTAAAATACACTCTTCAGACTTGTCGATTTTTCAGCAACAAAAAAATGTAATGACCTAGCCATTGGAAAAGTGTGTTCTTTGTCTTCAAGAAGATGGAGAAGCAAGCAATATGTTCCAAAGTTGAGGTATTAAAGTTTTAAAATAGAGCAACTAAATATCCATGAAGAAGCTGAGAGATTTTCTCAGAATAGAAGACACTTCTAGATGCCATAGGCACGGAGAAGAGGAAGTATATACTATATTAGAACAGAAAATGTGCAAAAATATTTGTGACAGAGATTATTGATTCTCCTCCAGTATCTGTCCACACTCTCTCTTGCAATAATTATTCTGAAATATCTTTATCTAGATACATGTGACATGGTTAGGATATCAGGAGGTAAGCAGAAGTCATGTTTGTATCTACCAGGTTATATCAATAAATAAATAGCTTATTCTTTATTTTTTATCTTTTATTTTTCCTTTTTTTATGGAAATGCGGTAAAGTGATGTTACGCTAGTTTTAACTGATGATGAGGGCTTTATCCTAGGAAAAAATGATGGAGCAGCGCAGTAGAAGGGACCAAGTCCTTGTCCACTCTGGACTGTGTGCCTAAATTTGGACTGTCAGTGAGAAAGAAATAAAAGTATACCTCACTAGAGCTGCTGTGGTTACTACTCTCCTTGTAATAGTAGCTTAGCTTATGCTCTAATCAGTATGTTGCAAAGGCATGGCGTAACACGGCATGCTTATGATACATTCAGGAAGGCTGGAAACTCAAGTACAAAGAGAACAGAGACATGGACTAAGGCTGGAAAGAAATGACAAGACTAGATTTTGATTTGCACTGTATGTATTGTATTATAGATAAATCTGAGTCATTAGATTTGTAAACAGACAGGTAATGTGATCATTTTAGTGTTCATATATAGTATTTAGGTATTTTTATTTACCTAATTTGTAGTAAAAGATCCCAGTCCCCTTTGGAGGAATTTCTTCTACCCTTTGTGAGCAGAGTCCATTAAATGATGTCAATATGAGCAGTAGTCACCTGATAGATATATGACCAGATACAGGCAGTTAGATTTTATCTCTCAAAACTTTTAATCTGATTGTACTAATACATGGATGGAAACATATTTATTAACTAAACATGTGTTTATCAATTAATTAAGCCTCTATTATGTGCCAGGTACTATTATGGAGATTGGAATCAGTATACAGAAGAGATAAAATGCCTTGTCCTCATGGAGAACATACATGTTCTGTAAAAATATATGCTCTGCAAATATCTGCATGTTTGAAATCTTTCTAGTGATACTAACCACATCTATATGATTATTTCCTGCTTAGCACACCAGTATTATCCTGGCTCCTATATTTTCTTAGACATGTTTTCCAAACTTCTTATCAATTCTGTGAGCTATTGATAAATACAATGCTACCCTAAACTGTCCCATGTCTTTGAGTCAGTGTTTACTGATTCCAATCAATAATGAGTGCATGCTAAGTTTCTTCAGTCATGTCCAACTCATTGCAACTCTATGGACTGTAGTCCACTGGGCTCCTCTGTCCATGGGATTCTCTAGGCAAGAATACTGGAGTGGGTTGTTATTCCCTTCTCCAAGGAATCCTTCTGACCCAGGGATCGAACCTACATCCTTCAAGGCTCCTGTACTGCAGGCAGATTCTTTACCACTGAGCTACCAGGGAAGTAATCAATAATAGTCAATATGTATTTGAGTCAAAAATTGATACTTTGATTCGGTTCAGTATAATGAACATTATTACTTATCTGTTGGGTAGTAGTCACTGCACCATGTTCTGGGGAACATAAATAAGGCATTATACTTCCTTTAGTAAATTGAATTTTTACCAAATCTTACTTACTTCTTCCTACATCTATACCTTTACTCTAACCTTGTCATTGTTAGTATACTTTCTTGTTCCTTAATTTTGTGTTTGTACTTATGACTTGATTCAGCCATTGTGTGTGAACAGTCCTAACAGCAAGAGTCATTGCATATGTAATCAGTTATGATATGGTCATATTGGATAAGGTTTGGTCTCTAGTTAAATAGTAGTTGTCCTTATCAGAAGATGATTATGTGGAGAGTGGCCTTTGGGGGAAACATCATGTGATGACAGAGAGAGAGATTATAGTTATGTAGCTGCAAGCCAAAGAATGCCAAGGATTGATGGCCACCACCAGAAGCTAGGAAGAGGACCTACCAAAAAAGATACTTGGCATTCAAAGACATAAAGAAGAAACCCAATAAGGTGGTAGGAGGCTCACACTTGAAATATAGTGAAAAAAGAAGATCTTAAATCAAATTTATAAACTAAATTTATAGCTTAAAGAACTAAAAATAAATTTGTAAAATAAACCCAAATTAAGTGGTAGGAATGAAATAGTAAGTATAAAAGTAGAAATGCCAGTCTTTGTTGTTGATGGTTATTCAGCAGTTAGTTGTGCTTCTGGTATGCTCATAAGAGGAAATGAGTTCAAGATTCTCTACTCTACCATTTTGTCTCCAATCCAAGGCTCTTCTTTTTAATGTAAGCTTGTATAGTTGCACATTTCTCCCTGATCCTGCTTTCACTGTATCTCATAAATTTTGCTATGCTGCTTTTTGTTTTCATAGTATTTTCTTTTTGGCTTACATGTTGTTTGAATATATGTTTAAATTTCTACCCTTTTGTGGATTTTCCATTTTTCCTTCTGTTCTTGATTTCTACTTTCATTCCAGTATGATCAGAAAAGATATTTTGAATGATCTGAATCTTTTAAAATTCATTGACTTCTTTAATGGACTCACATATGGTCTACACTGGAGAATCTTCCATGTATACTTGAGAAGAATGTGCATTCTGCTGCTGATGGATTTATTTGGGGGCTTTCTATTCAGTTTCATTGATCTGTAGTTTTTTTATGCCAATGTTTTGATTACAGTAAAATCAATGTTTGATTATGATAGCTTTGTTATGTAGTTTGAAACCAGGAAGTATGAACCTCCAGCTTTGATCTTTCTCAAGAGCACTTTAGGTATTTGGGGCCTTTTCTGGCTCCATAAAAATTTTAGGACTCTTTTTCTTCTACTTTTAATAGGGATATATTGAAGGTTGCTTTGCAGTGTATGGACATTTTAAAAATATTAGTTCTTCAAATTCATGAATATGGGATCTTATCATCTTTTTTTGTCTTCTTCAATTTCTTTCATCAATGATTCTCAGTTTTCAGGTTATAGACCTTTCATCTCCTTGGTAAGTAAGTAAGTAAGTAAAGTCACTCAGTCATGTCCGACTCTTTGTGACCCCATGGAATGCAGCCCACCAGGCTCCTCAGTCCATGAGATTCTCCAAGCAAGAATACTGGAGTGGGTTGCCATTTCCTTCTCCAGGGGATCTTCCCAACCCAGGGATCAAACCCAGGTCTCCCGCATGGGAGGCAGACGCTTTAACCTCTGAGCCACCAGGGAAGTCCACATCTCCTTGGTAAAACTTATTTATACATATTTTTCTTTTGAATTCTGTTGTAAATAATTGTTTAATATATAGATGTTAGGTTATTAGATGCATATGTATTTATAATTTTATGTAAACTTTATGAATTGTTATCACTTTATATTGCTTTATCACTATAGAGTGAACTTCTTTGTCTCATTATAGCTTCTGAATTAAAGTCTATTTTGTTTGCTAAGTATAGCTATACTTGCTCTCTTTAGGTTTCCATTTGAATCAATATCTTTTTCTACTTCCTTTCTTTCAGTCTATTTGTGTTATTAAAACTGAGATGAGTATCTTTTAGGTAGTATTTATCTGCATTTTGAGTATTTTGTTTGTTTGTTTTTAATCCATTTAATCCTTTAGGTCTTTTGATTGTTTAATTTAGTGCATTTACATTTAAAACAATTGTTTATGGGTGTGGACTTAACTATTATTGCTTAGTTACTGTACTCTGATTATTTGGTAACTTCTTTGTTTCTTTCTTCATCCTTTGCTCTCTTTCTCTGTGATTTGATGATTTTCTGAACGATATTCTTGATATGTTTTTCTTTATCTTTTATGTGTCTGTTATAGACTTTTGCTTTTTGGTTACCAGAGGCTTACATAGAGTATGGCAACCTATTTAGGCTAATGATAATTTTATTTCAAATGGATATAAATGTTCTTCTCTCAACATTTTATGCTTTTACTGTCATAATTTGTGTGTTTTTTACTTTGTGTAATCATTAATATATTCAGTTCAGTTCAGTCATTCAGTCATGTCCGACTCTTTGCGACCCTGTGAATTGCAGCACGCCAGGCCTCCCTGTCCATCACTAACTCCCAGAGTTCACTCAGACTTGTGTCCATCAAGTCAGTGATGCCATGCAGCCATCTCATCCTCGGTTGTCCCATTCTTCCCCTGTCCCCAATCCCTCCCAGCAACAAAGTCTTCTCCATTGAATCAACTTTTCACATGAGGTGGCCAGAGTACTGGAGTTTCAGCTTTAGCATCATTCCTTCCAAAGAAATCCCAGGGCTGATCTCCTTCAGAATGGACTGGTTGGATCTCCTTGCAGTCCAAGGGACTCTCAAGAGTCTTCTCCAACACCACAGTTCAAAAGCATCAATTCTTCAGTGCTCAGCCTTCTTCACAGTCCAACTCTCACATCCATACATGACCACAGGAAAAACCATAGCCTTGACTAGACGGACCTTAGTCGGCAAAGTCCCTGCTTTTTTAGAGTTGTAATTTTTAAAATACATTTGTTTCTTTTTAACTTTTATACTAGACTTATAAGTGTTTTACCCAACACCATTTACAATAGTTTATTCTGAATTTAACTTTATATTTGCTTTGCCAAAAAGTTGTCTATTTTTATATCCTTTCCTGTCACTAATCAGCATCCTTTGTTTCAGCAAGAATAACCCCTTTTAGCATAAATCCAGTGACGATGAGCTCCCTCAGTGTTTTGTTGCTGTTGTTTAGAGCAATCTTTATCTCTTCTTTGGGTTTCCCTGGTGGCTCAGTGGTAAAGAATCTGCCTGCAATGCAGGAGACCTGGATTCAGACCTGGGTTTGATCCCTGGGTTGGAAAGAGCCCCTGGAGAAAGGAAAGGCTACCCACTCCAGTATTCTGGCCTGGAGAATTCCACAAAGAGTCAGACATGACTGAACGACTTTCATTTCACTTTATCTCTTCTTCAGATCTCCTGGACAACTTCGCTAAGAATATTCTTGGCTGCAGCCAGCCTATTTTTCAATTCCATCTTAACTTTTACCTTCTGCTTGTAGTGAACTTAAAGATTAGCCAAAGTTGAATGTTATGATCTCTTCGGATCTGGCTGAGCGTATTTCTTGCCCTGCATATGCACATGGCCTTTCTAGTTGCCCCAGTATATGCTGAAACCTTTCAAAGCTCTTATTCCCCCAGATTCTCACTACCAATGTTTTCTTTCCAGGCTATGTGTTCATTATGTACCTCAACTATTGTTTTTTTCCCTTGTATGGCGGAGCTTTTCCTTGATTTCTCAATGTTTTCACAGCCTCCTGTGATAGAATTCCCAGGTAGGCAAAACAAAAGGAAGCCCTGGCATGAGTGACGTTGGAAATCTGTCAGGCCAAAGCAAACTATTTCTTGGGAACTATGTCTGCTCTATTTACTTTAAAAATCAGATACTTGCATCTGGAATGTGGGCTGCCATCCTCAAGAACTTGACAATGCTAAGAAAATGGATGATGTCAGGGCCAACTAAAATGCCACAATGAATTTCTACCCTCTTTAAGCTATCTTTAAGCATTTTCCTACTTTCTCTAAATGTTTGACTGTCTCTGTCAGTTCTACTAATTCTGACAGTTTTTACTAGATCTTTAAGTGTTTCCGGGGAGGAACAGAACCCCAGAGTTCCCTATTCTGCCATTTTCAATGACATCACCTACACCTGCATTTCTTAATTTGAATAATCATGTACTATCAAATAGAGAGCACATGATTCTAGTTCTTTGATTTTCTGAAATAATAGAGGTCACGTCCATCATACAGAAATATGTGTATATATATATATATATATACACAATAAGTCATAATCAGTAATGAAGGTGGTTAGAGGGAAAGGAATATTAAAATCAGTGAGTTAAAGACAGTGACTTGTTCAATGTTGCTCTATTCTTTTTTAATGGAACAGGAGGTAGTGCCCATGTATTCTTTCAGCTCAATGCAATGCCATACATAAATCATCATAGTAGAGAAGATTGCTGTTGAATATTCACTAGAGAATACTCTGTAACTTCCAGTTCAGTCTCTTGTTGGTGACATAAAACTTAAATCAATAAAAAAAAAATACCTATCATTAATCCTCAAAGCTAGCAACATTGGACTTCATGATATGATTTTTAAAACCCTTCTAATATCTGACACAGAGATCCGATTTCTCTCTATAAATCTTCTTAAAGGTATGCTGTCTTTCCAGTGCTTCTAAATTTGAATCTTATATTTCAGCTTTTTAGATTGATTTAAAGTGAGACTAAATGTAAAAAGCAATACATATAAGTGTGTGTAAGGGGAAGGAAAAGTATAAAAATGATAGAGTTTATTATCAAGTGGAGCAGCTCCTTGAGAAATCTTTGTGCAAAGTCAAGCTAATTTACTGCTTAATGATATATCAGAAAATATTTCACATGAGTTTAATGAGCAAGGTACAGTTAAATCCTTGCAACAGAGAGGGTACAAAAGCAACAAGCACAACCTGAGAATCTATATGGTAACTGATATTCATGGACAACAGTCAAAAGTTTTGTTAGAAACAAATGCCCAAGTGCTAGCAAATTATGTGCTTAAACCTACTAATTTTTTTTTTTTTAGCTGTTTTCTTTGCAGACAATTATAATGAGAACTGTGATCTCTGTCTCACTCATATCCAAGTCTGATATCATTATGCCTAGTGATATTCAGTCAGTTTCATCCAAAGGCCAGAATTTTATGTGCAAAAGTCTTTCCTGTGCTTTGCCTTATAAAGTTCCTAAGTGGTTTCTGCAGGCAAACTTTTCAACCTGACTCAGTCCCCACTGTTTTATGCTAACATATTTTTTCAGCTGGGGAGTATTTTATGTTGGAAAGAAGATGATATAGTCTTAAAAGTCTGTAAAGTGTCTACACGGGACAAAGCTTTACCCATACTTTAATTGTTGGTAGCATACTTTAAATTTTATCTGAAAAAAAAAAAAAAAAAAAACTCGAGTATCAAGCTTTGCAGTTTTGCAGCTTTGCTAAAGTCATTGAGAAATATAGTCAAATCTTTTCATAAACCGTCTGAAATAAATTTAGCCATTATGAAGGCTTTTGCCTTTCCTGATAGATAGTGGCTTGGAGTATAAATGCCTAAGAATCATTATTCTTAGAAGAAAATAATATTGAATAAAATATGAGTCAAAAATCTCATATAAAGTCTTCTAGTTATTTTGTGGCAGAAAAAGAGCATTTTGTTGTTAACAAAAATAAGGAA
Source organism: Aepyceros melampus (assembly GCA_006408695.1). Lineage (NCBI taxonomy): Eukaryota > Metazoa > Chordata > Mammalia > Artiodactyla > Bovidae > Aepyceros > Aepyceros melampus. Next base: position 94,832 of record SJXQ01008945.1, on the reverse strand, counting down.
AAGGATGTATGTGTTAAGTGATTTATCCCAGGTCTGACTACTTTTGGTTATGTCTGTTTCTTGCCCAATCCTCAGCACAGACAGAAGGGTGATCAGGTGTCCCCCACAAGGGTTTCCATGATGCACATCCCTGTCACTGATTAACCTGCCATTTTATCTTGAGTATTGTCTGTGTAGCCTTTTAGGAAGAGTAGTAATATGAAATTGAAAACTAAAGCTCACAGCCATTCCTAATCCTCAAGATTTCATTATGACATTCCTTTATTTGAAAATTGAAAGCAAAGCTATTTTCACTTGACTTCATACTGTGAGAGAAATTAGAAGTGCTGATTGATAGTAAGACTGGCAGATTTTCAGGTGTCCCCCACAAGGGTTTCCATGATGCACATCCCTGTCACTGATTAACCTGCCATTTTATCTTGAGTATTGTCTGTGTAGCCTTTTAGGAAGAGTAGTAATATGAAATTGAAAACTAAAGCTCACAGCCATTCCTAATCCTCAAGATTTCATTATGACATTCCTTTATTTGAAAATTGAAAGCAAAGCTATTTTCACTTGACTTCATACTGTGAGAGAAATTAGAAGTGCTGATTGATAGTAAGACTGGCAGATTTTTTTTTTTAAAGTTTCCCACAATGAAACCCCCAAAAGGGCGAATATTTAAGATCTGGCATGTGTGGTTAAAAGGATAATAGAAGGAGAACTGCAAGACCGTTTAGTTCTCCCACAGATATCTCTGTAGATAAAAAACTTTGTAAATCCCCGAGTTATCCTGTGTTCCAGTTTCTAGCTCACACACCACTTGCTTTTTTTCTATTATGTTTATGTTATGCTTTGTTGACTGAAAAAAAAGGTACAACCTAAAAGCTGAGAGTTATGTTTTATTTGAGGCATGGCTGAAGACTATAGCCTGGGAACCAGACTTTTAGAGATTTTTGAGGAACTGTTCCAAAGAGATAAGGGAGGAGCCAAGATACATAGCAGTTCTTGCTGAACACCAACAACAATAACAATACACACTTGAAAAGACTACTAATCACACATAAACCCAGACATCTGAAATTTCAGTGCCTTTCTATTTATAGAAAGATGCAAGAGTCTTGTTCACTGAAAATATTCCTTTGATATACACCTTAACTACACAGGACCATATCAAGTTTTTCTCCATCTGAATTCCCGTCAGGGTGGCAACAGTTGCTGATGGCTTGATAGTGGGCGATGTTTGTGTTTACTAAAATGACAGGTAATATATATATATTTTTTTGTTCCACAGATTTTATTTCAGGTTTCAGAAATAAGTTAATAAAATCTTTTTGAACTTTACAAGTACTTGGAATTTCACCATTTTATATTTCACTTTCTACTGATAGTACCTATACTTTAAGCACAAAGAATACAAAACTTACATTCGATTTTTAAAATTTAAACAGAAGGTACATTCATGAATGTAATTATTATCCTCTCTTTGGAAAATGCTTTAGTATTTTTTTTTAAACTATTAGTATCATTATCAATGTTTTGAACAGAAAACTTTAAATATAAAATAATGAAGTTGCCAAAAGCCATTCTGCTTCTTTTACTTAAAGTCGTCGATGTACATTATCAGTGAGTACTCACTGACAATTCCAGTCCTGCTGCTAAACTCGATATTACGTGCATGAGGCAATCATGTATATGGCCATGTGTACACGCCACTCTGCCCCAGGCCTGTCCTGCTTCTCACCGACATGTTCCCTCAAGTCATGATCAACCCCTCTCTTGTTTCTACCTTCTATCTGTAGCAAATTTAATTCTTGTAAATAAGCTATCATGTTAGAGATATTAGTTTACTGCTGGAATTTTCCCTAGGGGATTATTTTTCACAGTGTTAAACTCTTTTAGCACTCCAAAACTGCAGCGTGGTGGTAGGAGCAGGCAGCAGAGGCCGAGCAGGGACTCCGTGTGCTTTGCTTCTCGCTTTATCCTAACGAGGTACCGTGTCCTTAGGTATTTTTGTTGTCTCGGTGAGGAGGGTACTGTTGTCAAGGGCAAGGAGGTAATTGGCAAGAATGCTAGTATTCCTACGGTAGTCTTAGACTATCCCACTTATCAAAACAGAATCGTGCATTCTATGGCACTTTGAAATATGTGTATACATATTTATTAATGCATAAAACACCTCAAACAAATATGATCTTAAAATGTATCACTATATAATCTTTGAATTCACATTAGTTTTTCCTTAGTTTTTATTTTCATCAAATTTTTCAGGAATGTGATACTCTATAACTAGAGGGAACATTATTTTTTATTTCGTTTGGAATTTTAAATGGGTTGCTCACCTTTAGAAAGATCACAGCATGAGAAGCAATGTCAGTTTTGGGTATTTCAGTCACCTCTATAATTATAGATTTGAATTTATGGCTTATTCATTAATATTCATTATATCTATAGGAACAAGCATATGGCCATTTCCTTACATTTTACAAAGTCACTATGCTGAAGCATTTACATATTGAATGACAATTATAATCATTACTGTTAGGACATTATATTGATTTTTAAGTAATATGAATAAGTGTTTAATAGTTTCTGTGAATTATGTTAGGATACTAAAGGGGATTTTATATCATAAAGTTACTAAATAAAGACACTGAACCTGTTAGAATTGATAATCACAGTTCTATAATATATGAAATGACTTGTGGAAAAATAAAGGGCTAAAACAAGAATTACCTCCATGATCTGGGACTGAATTCAAGTCAGAATCAGAATAGAAAAAGATCCAAAACAAATCAGAGCAAAGAGACCAAATGTCATTCTGACTCACTGGAGTCAGGTCACAAAAGCAGTTTCAAGTGTCTTGCTCATTAATTCAAAGAACATTAGCTTTAAAAATGGGGGAAAAAAGACTAAGGATTAAAACAATCAGGGACTGAATGAGCTTCTGCTGAGTGGGAGAGAGGGTGCAATTTGTGGTAAGGACAAAGGCAAAAATGTCATTTGGAAAATGGCTGATCAGTACAGAGGCTGGCCCTGCTCAGCTCTTGATTTGGCTTTTTTATAAAGGAACCTGAGTAATAACCTCAGTTAAAGCATCTGCCTCCAATGCGGGAGACCCGGGTTCAATCCCTGGGTTGGGAAGATCCCCTGGAGAAGGAAATGGCAATCCACTCCAGTATTCTTGCCTGGAGAATCCCATGGACAGAGAAGCCTAGTACATTTACAGTCCACAGGGTCGCAAAGAGTCAGACACGACTGAGCAACTTCACCACCACCACAGCTCTGGTGCCCCAATCTGTTTCTCTTTCTAAATAT
>SJXQ01008945.1:2607-91292 GCA_006408695.1 Aepyceros melampus | reverse complement strand
AAAACCATAGCCTTGACTAGATGGACCTTAATTGGCAAAGTAATGTCTCTGCTTTTGAATATACTATCTAGGTTGGTCATAACTTTTCTTCCAAGGAGTAAGCATCTTTTAATTTCATGGCTGCAGTCACCATCTGCAGTGATTTGGGAGCCCAAAAAAATGAAGTCTGACACTGTTTCCCCTGTTTCCCCATCTATTTCCCATGAAGTGATGGGACCGGATGCCATCAGCTTCATTTTCTGAATGTTGAGCTTTAAGCCAACTTTTTCACTCTCCTCCTTCACTTTCATCAAGAGGCTTTTTAGCTCCTCTTCACTTTTTGCCATGAGGGTGGTGTCATCTGCATATCTGAGGTTATTGATATTTCTCCTGGCAATCTTGATTCCAGCTTATATTTCTTCTAGTCCAGCTTTTCTCATGATGTACTCTGGATATAAGTTAAATAAGCAGGGTGACAATATACAGCCTTGACAAACTCCTTTTCCTATTTGGAACCAGTCTGTTGTTCCATGTCCAGTTCTAACTGTTGCTTCCTGACCTGCATACAGATTTCTCAAGAGGCAGGTCAGGTGGTCTAGTATTCCCATCTCTCTCAGAATGTTCCACAGTTTATTGTGATCCACACAGTCAAAGGCTTTGGCATAGTCAATAAAGCAGAAATAGATGTTTTCCTGGAACTCTCTTGCTTTTTCCATGATCCAGCGGATGTCGGCAATTTGATCTCTGGTTCCTCTGCCTTTTCTAAAACCAGCTTGAACATCTGGAAGTTCACAGTTCACGTCTTGCTGAAGCCTGGCTTGGAGAATTTTGAGCATTACTTTACTAGCATGTGAGATGAGTGCAATTGTGTGATAGTTTGAGCATTCTTTGGCACTGCCTTTTCTTTGGGATTGGAATGAAAACTGACCTTTTCCAGTCCTGCGGCCACTGCTGAGTTTTCCAAATTTGCTGGCATGAGTGCAACACTTTCACAGCATCATCTTTCAGGATTTGAAACAGCTCAACTGGAATTCCATCACCTCCACTAGCTTTGTTCATAGTGATTACTGTTCACTATTTGCAATATTTCTAACAAGTCCTGGGGAGATCCCCTCTTTAAGATGTGTCAGTTTTAGATACATATGCCATGAGTGTAAGGAAATGTGTATCACCTCAAACATGGGTAATGTTGTACTCTTTCTGACCTCTGGAGGAAGACACTGATTGGTGATGGAAGACGTTGATACCTTGTTCCTTTTGTATCAGGATCATTTGCTATAAGTGGTTAATCTCTGCCATGATTTTTGTCTCCAGATTCACAGTGATAGTAGCCTCTTAAAAGGAAGTAGTTTTTTAATATAAATTTATTTATTTTATTTGGAGTTTAATTACTTTACAGTATTGTATTGGGTTTGCCACACATCAACATGAATTTGAGGCAGATATGAGGAAGTTCTGCCACTTTAGTAATCTCCGGAGACATCCTTTGACTCTTCCTGTAGTGCTGTGGCATATTGAGAAGGAGCCTGAGAACAAGAGGATGGCAGTGAAAGATTCTGCTTCTCATCATCCCCTCTGTTTCACAACAGTCTGTCACTCCCAGAATTTTTTTTTCTGGAGCTTTACTGGCAGATGGGAAGGACTTTGGCACTTCACAAGGGCTACCTGCTTTCTGGCCAGATGTAAGTCCCTGTCTGTACTGTCCTCCTTCTGCAGGTGAAGAGAAAGGTAAACACTTCTGCCTACTGAGTCTGATTTACGTGATTGATGCCGGGACTTCCAATTTCCAGGACAAATGATCCATTAGTGGAAATGGGCACACAGGAAACCTCAGTGCCAATAAGTTAAGTACCCATCCTGGTCTCAGTGAACAGTCTGCTGATCTCAATTGTCGGCAATTAACAGTGATTAGCAAGTGCGAGCTTGGTGGGTGGCACAATGAGATTCTTTTTACTGATGAGACAAACTCACAAACAACCCTGAGAGATACTGCCATGAAAATGTAACAAAAAGCTCAATCTCTGCAAGGGGGTCTGACCAAAGGAGGACTCTTGTGGAATGCTTTAATTTCTCCTCTTAAACCTCTCATTAACTCTCAAACAATCCAGTAATATGTGAGGAGGGCTGGATACTCATTTAGAATCAGATACTCTCTATGCATTCCGAGTCAGAGAAATTAGAATAAGAGAAAAGAAATCCTAAGAAAATCATGCAATCCTGGGAGCCCATATTTCTTGCTTATGTTGATATATATATATTTTGCCAACCTAGAACAGTGCTTTGAATCTTGAGAATCTCAGTAAAGGCTGGTGAGAGTGAATTAAAATCAGGTTTCTTTGCCCTAGCTACTTATAATTACATTTGCCTTTTCTTGTATCTTCCATTATTTAATTTGTTTTTGCTTCTCTTTCCTTTATTAAAAAAAAAATCATTGAATATATTTCAATGTGTTTTTATATTAGCTTCATGTTTGAGAAATTTGTAAAGTAGAAAGTAAATATAAATTTTTATTTTCCTATTGATTTTACTATAATTTTATAGTATTAATACTATTCTCATCAAAATATTTGAGCTCAAGTCATGGTGAAGAGCTAATATACATTTCAAATAACTTTCTGCTGCTGGCAATATACAATCAGTGGGCAATTATTCTCCCATATAGCAAGAAAATAATCAAATGGACAATTAATTTACATGTTCTTTAAACACTCACATATAACGTCACATTATACAATTCCCATTTCCTTGGGAATTCTTACTGACTTTATGAGTCTTACATATGTAACTTACCACATGATTTAAACCAGGTGTTCAGAGAAATTCTCTCATTAGAAGAACCTCATAGTGACAATTTTTAAATAAAAATGGAGGCTATCTCACTCTATATTAGGTGCAGAAGGCTCTATGCAGGCAAGGAATACTTCATGTTTACTGTAAAATCCTCAGTGCCTAGCATAATGTTTGACGTGTAGCAAAGTTGAAAGAATAAATTACCTAATTACTCAACAAAAGTAAAACAGGAATATTGTCTCATAAAAATCAAATTATATCCATTTATTATTCCTTTTAAGAAATTAAGTAATTACTACTTTAAAGTCTCATTTAAGTCTGTTTATAACCACACAGTAGAAAACAATACATTATATTAATATCATCAAAACATTGGAAATCATGCTTCAACTAGGAACACTTTATTGCTTAAAGGATACTACTACTCAAAATTATTTTAAATTAACTTTTATTGGAGTTTATTTGATTTACAATGTGGTGTTGGTTTCTGCTGTACAGCAAAGTAGGTAGGTTATACATAAATGTATATCCACTCTTTTTTATATTCTATTCCCATATAGGTCATTGCAGAGTACTGAGTAGAGATCCCCGTGATATATAGTTCTTATTAGTTATTTATTTTATATACAGTAGTGTGTATATATCAATCTGAATCTCCTAGTTTATCCACTTCCTTCCCCCTTGATAACCATAAGTTTGTTTTCTACATCTAGGATTCTACTTCTGTTCATTTGTACCATTTTTTTTTTTAGATTCCACATATGAGTGATTTCATGTGACATTTGTATTTCTCTGTCTGACTTACTTACTTCATTTAGTATGACAATCTCTATGTCCATTCATGTTGCTGCAAATAGCATTATTCTGTTCTTTTTATGGCTGAGTAATATTCCATTAAATATATATGTGTGTATCTCTCTCATATATATATATATATATATATGTATATATATCTCACATCTTCTTTTGTTCAATGTATAAATAGGTGATGATGTGACCTGCAAGTTAAATATGCATCTTGATATCTAGGGTCAAGTTGAGAAAGTGACTGTAACTAAAGGTAGCAAGAATCAGTGCTTAATGGATGAAACTAATTATAACTTGATTCTCTTTATATATGGGTCAAATTATCCTTACTTTAATGAAACACAATCCTGCCTTTGTTCTCACTGTATTTTCACCAAGCAGTCATCTGATTTTTAACACAGTTCTCTTCTTATTTAATCTATTTTTAATTACTTTATTGAGGTATAATTGACATACACAAAGCTGTAGATATTGAATGTACACAACTTAATCTGTTTGGAGATAAGTATATACCCTTGAAATCATCATCACTGTCAATGCCACAAACTTATCCATCACCTCCAGAGTTTCTTTCTGTGTCCTTTGTTTTTTTTTTTTTTGTTGTTGTTGTTTGTTTCCTTCCGTGATAAGGATACTTAATACAAGATCTACCCTCTTAACAAATTCTTAAGTATACATTACAGTCATAGCCCTATATTGTCTACATAACTGCAAAGAGTCCGACACAACTGAGCAACTGAACTGAACTGAACTGAAACTTTGTACCCTTGATCAACACCTCCTCATTTTCCTCTCATCCCAGTCACTGGCACCACGATTCTATTCTCTACTTCTATGTGTTTGACTATTTTAGGTTCTACATATAAGTGAGATCATACATTATGTATCTTTGTGTGTCTGGCTTATTTCACTTAGCATAGCATTCTCTAGATCCATGCAAGTTGTTGCAAATGGCAGGATGCCCTTTGTTAAAGGTAAATAATATTTCATTGTATGCATACATCAAATTTTCTTTGATCATTGGTCCATTGATGAGCCTTTAGGTTTTTTTCATGTCTTCACTATTGTGAATAATTCTCCAATGAACATAGGAGTGCAGATATGCAGATATTTATTTAAGATCCTGATTTTAATTCATGATATATACCCATAGATAGGATTGCTGGACCAAATGGTAATTCTGTTTTTAATTTTTAGAAGGAATATGCATGTGGTTTTTCCTAGTAGCTGCATCAATTTATATTTCCCCCAACTGTATACAAGAGTTTCCTTTTCCTCACATCCTGGCCAGGGGTTACTAACATTTGTTTAAATAATAGTTACCCTAAAACTATGAGGTGATATGTCACTCCAGTTTTGATTTGCATTTTCTTTATGATTATTAACTTTGAGTGTGTCTTCATGTACATACTGGTCATTTGCAAGTTTAAGGAAAAAGGTCTATTCAGATCCTTTCTCCATTTTTACATTAAATTCTTTGTTTTTTTGCTATTGAGTTGTAGGAGTTCTATATTTTGGATAATAACCCATTATCAGATAGTTTCTCAAATATATATCAGATATACTTCAATTATTTTGAAAGTCTTCTTATTGTAAATATAAATCTTAGCATTATGTTTTGTACATTAGCTGATTTGGAATATACTTAGCATTAACCAGTTTTTGAGACATCAGGACAGCCCTGAGTGAAGTGATTAAAATATAATTTTTTTTTAGTATATACAAAATTGATGAATAAACAATAACAAGACACAACTATTTATTATTCTGTCCCCAAATTATCCAGAATGGACTACCTTCTTGCCTTTTAAAAATTAACGATCTTAAACATATTCAAAAACCCTTGTTCATCATTAATACAAACTCATTCATGCATAGACAGTGTCAAAGTCCGAGTTTCCCTTGACTTCCACAAAACCCTGATTTCAAATAACCTGAGACTAGATTAATGAGGATTAATTGTGTGCCTTCCTTGATGTTCTTTTGACCTTTTCATATGAGTGAATTACTTTAGCCTTCAGCTTTTCTGACTGCTTTTTTATTAGAAGTGTGCAAATATCTAGTAATGAGGTGCTTGAAATTGAACAAAGAGTGTTCAGGGCTCTTCTTATTGGGGGCAATTAACATCTCCCATCATTATCACTTTAATAACATTTAAATATGAGTAGACCAAAGATTTATTTTTATGTGCTTTGGAGGTGCCTATTTGTCTGCTGGCCTTAATAAAAATTGTCAGTGATAATAAAGTATTTCTCCATTTGCTCCAAACAAGTTTTATATCACAAAGTGATAACAAAACTAGTAAACAAAACAAATGTGTCATTATCATTAGAGATATGTTTTTTAATTTAAATTTGTTTTTTCCAGTTTTACTGAGATATAATTGACATATAGCACTGTATAACTTTAAGGTGTTCTGACATACATATATTGTGAAATGATTATCACAATAAGTTTAGTTAGCATTCATCTCATATAGATAAAAAAGTTTTTTTTCCTTGTAATGAGAGCTCTTAAGGGTCACTGTTTTAGCAAATTTCATACATACTAGTAGCAGTGCTAACTATAGCTGTCATGTTGTATGTTAATTATCCATAGTACTTATTTATCTTATAACTAGTACTTATTTATCTGATATCTCATACCTTTTGACCAGTTTCCCCTCCCCACCCTAGTTCCTTTACCTCTGATAATCACATATCTTTTTTTCTATGAGTTTTTTCTTTCTTCTACATTTTTTTAAGATCCCACTTATTGTGGTATAATACAGTACCTGTCTTTGTCTGACTTACTTCGCTTAAGATAAAACCCTCAAGGTCCTTTCATTTTGTCACAAATGGTAGGATTTCCTTGTTTTTTAAATGGCTGAATAATACTGCATTGTATATATATCACAACTTTTTTTATCCATTCATTCATTGATGGACACTTAGATTGTTTCTCTGTCTTGACCATTGTAAATAATGATGCTATGAACATGAGCGGGCAGATATTTCTTCATCATAGTGTTTTCATTTCCTTCAACTATATATCCAGAAGTGGAATTGCTGGATCATATGGTAGTTCTATTTTTAAGTTTTTGAGAAACATCTATATTGTTTTCCTTAGTGGCTTCTTCAATTTACAATCCAGTCCTACTGAGTGAACAAGAGTTCCCTCTTCTGTACATCCTTTGCCAGCATTTGTTATCTCTTGTCTTTTTTATGATAGCCATTTTAACAGGCATGAAGTGACATCTCATTGTGGTTTTGATTTGTATTTCGCTAATTATCTGTGGTGATGAACTCCTTTCCTTTCACCTATTGGTCATCTGTATATCATCTTAGGGAAGAATGTCTATTCAGATCCTTTGCCAATTTTTAAATTGGACTGTTTTTCTTTTGCTATTGAATTGTATGAATTATTATATATTTTAGATTCTATCCCCTTATCAGATATATGGTTTGCAAATATTTTTTCCCATTCCATGGTTGTCCTTTCATTTTGTTAATCATTTCTTTGCTGTGCAAAAGCTTTTTAGTTTGAGGTAGTCCCATGTGTTTCCTTTTGACTTTATTGCTTGTGCTTTAGGTGTCATAACCAAAAAAATTATTACCAAGACCCATGTCAAAGAGCTTTCTTCCTATGAGATGTTTATTTTAATTTCACTAATTTATTTTTGCATATTTCTATTTTATGTAAATTTTATATGATTGTTGGGCTTCCCTTGTGGCTCAGCTGGTAAAGAAGTCACGTGCAATGCCAGAGACGTGGGTTTGATCCCTGGGTTGGGAAGATCCCCTGGAGAAGGGAAAGGCTATCCTCTCCAGTATTCTGGCTTGGAGAATTCTGGATTACAAAGAGTCAGACATGCCAGAGTGACTTTCACTTCACTATGTGGCTGTTAATGCATTTAAATAAAGTCTAATTTTTTTTTTTTGTTACTTTGCCATGTTTCAATGCTGAGTCATGATGTGTTGTTTGGATATGTTGTGCAAAGTACACTTTTCTTTGTGTTTAATCAGTACTATGCTGTTCATATTTTCTAATCTATTTGTACTAAAAAATCAAGTTAATTCTCATCTTTAATGATGTTGATTTAAGTTAGTAAAATTTAGGCTTATATTTCTTTTCAGAAAAGAGGATCAAAAATGTTTATTTTCTAGTCTATGAGGCTGGTTATCCTCTTCTAAATATATAACATCAAAAATGAATATCAGCCTTATCTAGGAATAATTTGAACCCAATAAATTTGATCATAAGATGTGTACAGTTTGGTGAGTCTTGACAAATCTAATACAGCTATGTAAGTACTACTACAATCCAGATAAGAGTATTTCTATCATTCTGCAAAGTTCCATGTTATTTTTTTAAAAAATTTTTTTAACTTTACATTACTGTATTGGTTTTGCCATACATGACATGAATCTGCCACAGGTGTACATGAATTCCCAATCCTGAACCTCTCTCCCACCACCCTCCCCATATCATCTCTCTGGGTCATCCCAGTGCACCAGCCCCAAGCATCCTGTATCCTGTATTGAACCTAGACTGGCAATTTGTTTCTTACATGATAGTATACATGTTTCAATGCCATTCTCCCAATATCATCTCTCTGGGTCATCCCAGTGCACCAGCCCCAAGCATCCTGTATCCTGTATTGAACCTAGACTGGCAATTTGTTTCTTACATGATAGTATACATGTTTCAATGCCATTCTCCCAAATCATCCCACCCTCTCCTTCTCCCACAGAGTCCAAAAGTCTGTTCTATACATCTGTGTCTCTTTTGCTATCTTTCATATAGGGTTATCATTACCATCTTTCTAAATTCCATATATATGTATTAGTATACTGTATTGGTGTTTTTCTTTCTGGCTTACTTCAGTCTGTATAATTAGCTCCAGTTTCATCTACCTCATTAGAACTGATTCAAATGTATTCTTTTTAATGGCTGAGTAATACTCCATTGTGTATATGTACCACTGCTTTCTTATCCATTCATCTGCTGATGGACATCTAGGTTGCTTCCACGTCCTGGCTATTATAAACAGTGCTGAGATAAACACTGAGGTACACGTGTCTCTTTCAATTCTGGTTTCCTCGGTGTGTAAATCCCATATCTTTCCAACTCTGCCTCCCTTCCACATACCCTCTGTCACTGTAGCTTTATAGTTCTTTGTTTTCTAGAATTTCATATTAATAGAATCATAGGACATATAGTCTTAGGTCTAGCTTTCTTCTTTAGCCATAACACTTTTGAGGTTCATGCAATTGTTGCATTTATCAGAAGCCTTTTCTTTTCTTTCTTTCTTTCTTTTTTTTTTATTGCTGAGATATGCTCTATTGTGTGGATATACCACAATCTGTTTATTCTTTCCCTGATTGATGGGCATTTGAGTTGTTTTTTGCTTTAGGTATTGTGCTGTGCTGTGTGCCTCGTTCAGTTCAGTTCAGTTCAGTTGCTTGAGTCCAACTCTTTGCAACCCTGTGAACTGTAGCCCACCAGGCTCCTCTGTCCATGAGGATTCTCCAGGCAAGAATACTGTCATGGGTTTCCATGCCCTCCTCCAGGGAATCGTCCCAACCCAGGGATCAAACCCAGGTCTCCCTCATTGCAGGCGATTTCTTTACCGCCTGAGCCAACATTGTGATATGATGGAATATATATGATCTCTGTCCACAGTTTCTGAAACAGAGGTTAAAAAAATTTAACCTTTTTTTTGTGCATGTGTTAGGAATTTCTTTTGTGTTATGAATGTCTTTGTATGTTAATGAAATGACTCATGCTGGGGGAACCCAAGATAGATAGCATCAGTGTGGGGACTGGTCACCAGCTGACTTTTGCATCCCCATGGACTACAGCACACCAGGCTTCCCTGTCTTTCACCATCTCCCAGAACTTGCTCAAATTCATGTCTATTGAATCAGTGATGCCATCCAACCATCTCATCCTCTGTCATCCCCTGCTCCTCCTGCTTTCAATGTGATCAATCGGTTGGGCATTTCAGCAGCTTAACCTTCAAGGATGAAATGGGCTCCAGATATTGAGTTCAGTCATGTGGCATATATTTAATCAGTCATGCCAACATAATGAAATATTGATGAAAACTCTAGACAGGAGGTTTGGTTTAGATTCCTGGTTGGTGATCACATTGATTATGTGCTGGGAAGGTGATGCTCCCTGACTCCACAGGCAGAGGGCATGGAAGGTCCTTATCCTAGACTCTCCCAGGCCTTGCACTAAGTATCTCTTATGTTTAAATATTCTGAAAGTTATCCTTTATGATAAAACTGCACTCATAAGCAAAGCACTGTCCAGGAATTCCATGAGCTGTTCTCATGAATTAGAGCACCTGAAGACATTATAGGATCCTCTGAATTTATAGCTAGATTGTCGTAAGTGTGGATAGCCATGAAATTTGCAGCTGGTATTTGAAGTCAGGGCAGTCTTATGGAGGACAAACCCTTAAACCTGTGCAGTCTGATTCTAACTTCAGGTATTCACTTGGGACAAAAATGAAACAAATATTATGAAGGAAACTGCTATAAATATTCATATACAAGTCTTTGTGGGGATATAGTTTTTATTTCTAAGAGTGGGATTACTAGACTTTATGGTAACTTTTATAAGAAACTGCCATACTGTTTTCCAAGTGACTGTATTATTTTGCATTTTCCCCAGCATTTTATGAGAATTCTAGTTACTCAAAATCCTTGCCAACCTTTGGTATTATTTGTCTTTTGAATTTTAGCTATTCACACAGATGTCTAGTAGTATATCATTGTAGTTTTAAATTCATAGTGGAAAGTGAAAGTTGCTCATTTATGTCCAACTCTTTGTGACCCCATGGACTATACAGTCCATGGAATTCTCCAGGCCAGGATATTGGAGTGGGTAGCCTTTCCCTTTTCCAGGGGATCTTTCCAAACCAAGGACTGAACCTAGGTCTCCCACATTGAAGGTGGATTCTTTACCACCTGAACCACAAGGGAAACCCAAGAATACTGGAGTGGATAGCCTATCCCTTCTCCAGCAAATCTTCCTGACCCAGAAATTGAACCAGGGTCTCTTGCACTGCAGGCGGATACTTTACCAACTGAACTATCAGAAACAATGCATAAACTGGAGCAGATAACCCAAGCTCATCCAGGATTTGAACACAGGACCCTCGCATCTGAAGCTAAAACCATGCCCCTAGACCAATGAGCCACCCCTTTAAATTCATATTTCCCTAATTAAACCAAATAAAACTTTAAAATCCACTCTATCAATGATAGTTCCATATGCTATTTAATTTTTAACTCACTGTACTTGTATAGATATAGATACATATTTATATCCTAAATTTGTAGATAGTTGCTATAAAACCATATTTTTTTCACATTTTTGCATTGAAGATATACTTTAAGGGTATTTCCTTCTTTAAGTTATTTAAAATTCTTTGGAAATTCTTTCAGCTTCTTAATCGTAAGTCCTCAATGTTTTTAAAGTGATCTAATTTCCCTACCATTGGAATATATTACTTCACTCCTTAAAAAATTGTTTTTTTTTTTCTCCTCTTTCTCTCCCCACCCCCATCCTGGTCCTCTAGAATTTAGCAGATAATGCTGTTTTTTAGTCCTGTCTTGGGTTTGTTTTCACATTTATTTTTCTTTAACATTTGTGAAGTAAAGGTAGTTACTTCTTGTTTTTAATTTTCTACAATTAAAAAAAAACATTTCTATGTGGCAGAAACCAACACAATATTGTAAAGCAATTATCCTCAATTAAAAATAAATAAATTTAAAACAAAAATTTAAAAGGCATTTTGACCTAAATTAGTTGGTGAATCTGATTTACTGCTCTTGATATCCTAAAAAAAATGCAGGGTAATTTAAACTTACATGAATATCATAAACATGAAGAAAGAGTACTACTAATCTGCTGAGAATAATTCCTAGTTTCTTTAAAATAATGCTTAGTTTACCCTTGATTATGTCTATGGAATTTTTTCCCACTTTTTTAATGAATTGTTAGATGATATTTGAGAAATGATGGTAGATGGATGGTTCTGCAGTTTTAAAATTGTCCCTAAGTCATTCCGAGAGCCAGCCCCCCCTCCATAAGAATCAAAGCAGTAGTTGTAGTAACTAGTGCAAGCCAACTGCTGTAGGAATGTGGGAGGGTGTGTCCTGGTGGACAGGGAAATGGTAAAAAAATTTTTTTAAATTAATTAATTAATTAATTTTAATTGTAGGATAATTACTTTACAATATTGTGGTGGTTTTGGGCATACATCAACATGAATCAGCCACAGGTTTACATGCGTCCTCCCATCTTCAACCCCCTTTCACTTCCCTCCCCATCCCATCCCTCTAGGTTGTCCTGGAGCACCGACTTTGAGTGCCCAGCTTCATGCACCAAACTTGCACTGGTCATCTATTTTACATATTGTAATATACATGTTTCAATGCTATTCTCTCAAATTATCTCTCCCTCGCCTTCTCCCACTCAGTCCAAAAGTTGTTCTTTACATTTGTGTCTCTTTTGCTGTCTTGGATATAGGGTCATTGTTACCCTCTTTCTAAATTCCATATATATGCATTAATATACTGTATTAGTGTTTCTCTTTCTGACTTGCTTCATTCTGTATAACAGGTTCCAGTTTCATCCACCTATTAGAACTGACTTTTTTTATAGTTGAGTAATATTCTATTATGTATATGTATAATATTCTATTGTGTATATCCCACAACTTCCTTATCCATTCATCTGTATATGGACATCTAGGTTGCTTTCATGTCCTAGCTATTGTAAACAGTGCTGCTATGAACACTGGGGTACATGTGTCTCTTTCAATTCTGTTTTCCTTGGTGTATATGCCCAGCAGTGGGATTCTGGGTCATATGGCAGTTCTATTTCCAGTTTTTTAAGGAATCTCCACACTGTTCTCCATAGTTTTCCTTAGAAGGGAAGATTTTAATTTCTCAGATACTAAATAAATGTTTAATGAAAGATTTATAAGAGGTGGAAGTAGAAGAAAGGGGCAATCAGAAGTAGAATTGGGTAGATATGAAAATGTTATTTTGTTAACTTATAAAGAATTCAAGTTAGTAATTCAATGAATTCAAGATTTCATTAAATATGCTATTTTCATTTTAACTTACTTTTACTAAATGAAATTAACACCTTATAATGAGTTGATTGTATGGATTATGCTGCAGTTCAGATTTTGGAGAGGAGAGTTTTTTTTCTTGGGCTCCAAAATCACTGCAGATGGTGACTGCAACCATGGAATTAAAAGATGCTTGCTCCTGGGAAGAAAAGTCATATCTAAACTATACAGCATATTAAAAAGCAGAGACATTACTTTGCCAACAAAGGTCCATCTAGTCAAAGCTATGTCTTTTCCAATAGTCATGTATGGATGTGAGAGCTGGACCATAAAGAAAGCTGAGTGCTGAAGAATTGATGCTTTTGCACTGTGGTGTTGAAGACTCTTGAGAGTCCCTTGGGCTGTAGGGAAATCAAACCAGCCAATCCTAGGGAAATCAGTCCTACATATTCATTGGAAGGACTGATGCTGAAGCTCCAATACTTTTCCTACCTGATGAGAAGAACTGACTCATTGGAAAAGACCATGATGCTGGGAAAGACTGAAGGCAGGAGGAGAAGGGGATGACAGAGGATGAGATGGTTGGATGGCATCACTGACTAGATGGACATGAGTTTGAGCAAGCTCCAGGGGTTGGTGAAGGACAGGGAGGCCTGGCGTGTTGTGGTCCATGGGTTCACAGAATTGGACAAGACTGAGCGACTGAACTGAACTGCAAATATTAAGCAGTACATTAGAAAGATCAAAATCCTTGAGGTAGAGCCTCTCAAGCAGGTGCAAGCAAACTGTAGGCAAAGTACCAGTTGAAACTTCTCTTTGATGCTAACTTGGAGTCTTCATTTTATCCCATCAATGTGCATCTAACAGTGTGACGGACATGAGGTGGTACTAGAAAGAAGGCAGGGAAGAATTCTGAGAGAGTTCTAGTTGGATGTTGTCATTATCCTGTGGTATAAACTTGGGGAAAGTCAGTTTTCTCATCTGTAAAAAGGTTAAAAAATAGTGATAAAATTATGATAAAGACTGGATATATGTATGATATTGTGTAGGCTTAAATTCATGTTCAAGTGCTTAAAAAGAATCTAGAACATTGTTTAATTTGTGGATAATTTTATTCATATTTATTATATATATTATGCAAACATACACATACACACAAACACACACAGACATCTAAAAAACCTGGATGTCATATTATAGATGCTTTGTGCATTCATCTAAAATTTTACAAAAGGTATATATGTTTATTTAAAATAATCTACAAATCTACAAAATTTAGAAATATGTATTTTGAAAACAGAAAAAAAGTAAAGAAGAAAATACAAATTAATGATATTTTTCCTACCTACGGACAACGATTGTTAATATGTAGTTGTATATGTTTCCAGTCAGTCCTCTATGCAAGTAAATGCATAAATGTTTTGTTTCACAAACTGCAGTCACATCATATATTTGTTTAGAATATATACTGTTTCATTCACTTAATGCTACAAAATGAGCATTTGGATAACTTCTGTTGCTGTTTCATGATTGTGGAAGCCTCTTGGAGCTGTCATGGGGCCAGGGAGTTGACACTTGTCTGAAGACACTGTGAGAAGACTACACTCATGCTAACTTAAACTGTAAGAGATACCAGGAAAATTGGCCAATTTTGAGCTTCCTGTTAGGTCACTTTTTTTAGACTAGGGAAAGTTTTTCAAACCAAACTGTGAACTGATGGATCTAACCTGGATCCCAGTGTTTGGCCTCACTGTAATTTATTTTTGACATTTCTGAAGTTATTGCTGCCTGTAACAGCAACAGTTCTGGAAATATGAATAGGAATACCCATTAGGAAAGTGAGATTCTTTGGTCAATGTTTCTTGAATGTCATATCTGGGATAAAAATAATCAACGCAGCCTCATTGATTTCTGCTTTCCCAAGCAAAAGATGTATATTGTGAAATTTAGGCATCCACTCAAATAGAATGCCTACCCCGTGCAAGTTACTGTGCACCCCAGGAATACAGAACGTTAAGTTCTTTTCCTGAAAAACTCACAGTCTACTGTGTGTGATGAAATACTGACAGATAATTACAGTGGAAGGTGATACCTTACATTTCTGTTGTTTACCAGGAAATAACGTCAAAAGGAAACCAGGATTCAAGACTGGTTTTGACAATATTTTAAATATTTTTCTGAGCTTGAATGAAAAGAGAGTATTGTGAACTTAAAACATTAGTTTCATTAAAAAATCAGACAGAATCTATTATTTTATTAAAATATCCATTTTCTGGTTTATTTTAATGAATCCAGATATTTAAGTAGAAATTTCATTGTGAAACAGAGTCTTTACTTATGATGAGATTTTAGGGAAGTAGAAAGTGGCCAGTGAACACTAATTAATGATTAAGTTATTGTAATGACACAAAGACAGATTGTCCTGACACTTTAAAATAATTATAAAGCCAACTCATTGCTGTACTAAAAACTGAGCTAAGTACTCACTGATCATTTTGTTTTAATTAGACTTTACTTACTTCCAATATCTTTTGAAGAGACTGAGAGAAGATCACAAACGTCCATTATGCAGCTACATCATTTGGACTTTTAAAAAGTCAGAGTAATTCTTGATATGGCAGAAATCCACATGACATCAGGCTTTCCTCAGTAAACTCATAAACAAATGGCAGCAATAGCATCTTTAAATCACTTTCTCAAATGCATCTCAGCTGCTGCTCTTACAAATACAAGTTATACCACCAAGTGTGTAATAACTGGGGAAAGTATTTCCAGGAAATAGAATAGGATCATCAAAATCCAATTCAGAAAAATACAAAACAAAAAGAAAGTCCACGAACTTCAATCAATGTGGAATCAAACAACAACTTTTAGAAAAGACTATGAGTTGGTGACGGACAGGCAAGCCTGGCATGCTTCAGTCCACGGGGTCACAAAGGGTCAGACACTACTGAGTGACTGAACTGAACTGAGCTGACTTGATGTACTGATTTAATTAAGGCTATGTACTCTTTATCCTATGAACAAATATGACCAAAAATCAACATATACTCTTTCTAGTCCTTGGCGGCCCGTCGGGGGCGCCGGGTCCCAGTTGTGCTCTCAGGGGTCACCATTGCAGCTGCGAATGCTCATTTCGTGGTCTTCTGGTACCCATCGATCAGCGAGTGTGGAACACAGTTACAGGTCATCATCCAGAGGTTAGTAATAGACTTCCCACAGGACTTCTTCATTCCACGTGGACTCCTTCAAGGGCAGTGAGCATCACAGCTTCCCTTGAACTTTGTCTGGGAGAAGTCACCTCGCCCCCGAGGCCAGGAGCGGCAGCTGAGACGAGCCACCCATGCCCGAGGCCAGGGCCGGCGGCCTGGAGGAGCAACCCGAGGAGTGGTGGCTGGGCAGGCACAGGATGGCCTAAAGGAGCTATCCTACGTTGAAGGTCAGGAACGGTGGCGGTAAGGAGATACCCCTTGTCAAAGGTAAGGTGCAGTGGCTCTTATATACTATCTAGGTTGGTCATAACTTTTCTTCCAAGGAGTAACACCTTTTAATTTCATGGCTCAGTCATCATTTGCAGTGATTTTGGAGCCCAAAAAACAAAGTCTGACACTGTTTATACTATTTCCCCATCTATTTCCCATGAAGTGATGGGGCCAGATGCCATGATCTTCGTTTTCTGAATGTTGAGCTTTAAGCCAACAGGTGCAGTGGCTCTGCTGGAGCAGTCGTGAAGAGATACCCCACGCCCAAGGTAAGAGAAACCCAAGATGGTGGGTGTTGCGGGAGGGAATCAGAGGACAGACACACTGAAACCATACTCACAGAAAACTAGTCAATCTAATCACACTAGGACCACACCCTTGTCTAACTCAATGAAACCAAGCCATGCCTGCAGGGCAACCCAAGATGGGAGGGTCATGGTGGAGAGGTCTGACAGAACGTGGTCCACTGAAGAAGGGAATGGCAAGCCAATTTTCTTAGGGAAAAAAAAAAAGATTTAACATGTAATGATATGAAGATTTTCAAATGCAATACTAAATCTTAATAATATACATATGCGCGCATAAACAGAGATATACAATGGGGATTGTTAGAAAAAAATGACACTGACTTTTTAAAGTGGAAAGCTTCTTTAGAAGTCTTGTTATATAAGTTTCTCCAAGCTTATTTTATATCTCCAGGATGCATATCTTTCAGGATCAACTGGATATTACGAGGTTAGCATAAGTCAACTTGTAATGCCTTCCTCAGTTATCAGGGTGTCCATTTTGGAGTGCTGCACCATTGAAGGATATTTTCATTTATGCCTTTTAAAAACAGATTTATTGACATAAAATTTACATATTTTAAATTCTGTCCACTTAAAGTATGCAAATGATGGACTTTAATATATTGAGAGCATTATACACCCGTCACCATAACCTAGAGTGTTTTCATCAGCCCACAAAGAAATCTGTTCTCCTTAGCTACTTTTTATCTGCCCCTCCCCTTACACTCTTCAATATTAATAGATTAAAGCAGACACTGTGTAGTCTTTTGTCTCCAGTTCCTCCACTCAGCAGATGATTCTGAGGTCTGTCATTGTCCTAGCCTGTATCTCTACACCTTTCCTTTTAATTGACCAATAATACTTCATTGAATGTATTTGACACATTTTGCTTATGCAAGCATCAGTCGGCAGACTCTTGAACTATTTTACATTTTGAGTGTTACAAATAACTCTGCTATAAATAGAAGAGTATACTAGCTTTATGTGTATATATGTTTCCAGGTCTCTTGAGTACAAAACCTAGGGATGAAATTGCTGGACCATATGGTAAAACTGTTTTAACCATCTGAATAACTGCCAAAAATATATTCCAAATTTTCTGTCCCATTTTACATTCCCACCAGCAATGTATAAAGGTTCCAATCTCTCTACTTGCCAACACTTGTCATCATCTCTGAGAACAGCCCTCATAGAGGGTAGGAACTGCTATCTCATTGTGGTTGTTAAATTCTTTTCCCAAGCAGTACTCAGCATATTTTCATGTGCTTATTGGCCATTCATCTATCTTCTTTGGAAAAAGTCTCTTTGTATGCTTTGCCCACTTTTTAATTGTGTTTTGTTGAGGTTGAGCTATAAGCATCCTATATACACTTAGTAGATTTATCAACTGCAAATATTTTCTCCCATTCTGTGGTTTGTCTTTTCACTTTCTCAGTAGCATCCTTTGCAGCCAAAAATCTTTCAATTTTTGTGAAACCCAAATATTTAGTCCCTTTTTATTGCTTCTGCGTTTGATGTCATATCTAAGAAATGATAGCCTAACTTAAACTCACAAATGATCTGCTTCTCTTTCTTCTTCCAAGATTCTGTACCTTTGGCTGTTACATTCATGTCTGTGGTCTATTGAGATAATTTTTCTGTCTGTGAGGCAGAAATCCAAATTCATTATTTGCATGTGGATACCCAATTTTCACAGCACTGTTTGGTAGAATGAGAATTTTTTGAGTGATTATATGTCAGCACTTCTGACAAATTTCTTCTGTAGGATGTCTTTGTTTCTCAGAAAAGCTCTAGAGCATCGATATTTTGACCTAGCTGAAATTGAGGTTAAATAATTTGTTCAATATTTCTTTTTTATTGAAATATAATTAGCATATGACACATTTTTATATTGCAGCATGATCATTAAAATAAGCTGAGGTCCATCACAATGCTTTAAGTGAGGGCTCCTAAGACCTACTGTGACAGAAATGTTATTAACCGTACTCATCATGCTGTGCATTTTATCACTTATTTGATAATTGAAATTTGTAGCTTATGGCCCTCTTCATTTCTCCCATACCTTACCTCTTGCAGCCAGTCTCTGTATCTAGAAGTTTGGCTTTTTGTTGCTGTTTTGTTTTTTTTTTTTTTTAATTTCTCACATGAATGAGAGCGTGTGTGTGTGTGTGTGTGTGTGTGTGTGTGACTTCTTCCTTATCGATTTATTCATCAGCCGACCCATAGATTGCTTCTATAACTTGGCAGAGAGAGGGTGTGGGGCGGGAGGGTGGAGGTGGGGGTCGGGATTGGGAGTTCATGTACACTCATGGCTAATTCATGTCAATGTGTAACAAAACGAATACAGTATTGTAAAGCAAAACAAACTAAAAAATAAAAATTAATTTAAAAAAAATAAATAAAAATAAAAATAATGATGTGGTGACCTGGGGGTGCATATATGTTTTTGATTTAATGTTTTATTTTCTTTAGATAAATACCCAGAAGTGGGATTACTGGATCATATGGTAATTCTATTTTTAATTTGAAAACAAATCTTTATGCTACTTTCCATAATGGCTATTCCCACCAAGAAAGCACAGAAAATTCCCTTTGCTCCACATCCTTGCCAACACTTGTTATCTCTTATTCTCTGGGAATAGCTGTTCTAAAAGATGGGGGCAGGATGTCATCTCATTGTGGTTCAATTTCCTTTCCCTGATGAATAAGGATGTTGAGCATCTTTTCACAGACCTGTTGGCCACCTGTATGCATTTTGGGAAAAATGTCTATTCAGGTCTCCTGATCAGTTTCTATTTAGATTTTTTTTTCCTTGCTATTGAGCTGTGTGTGTGTGTGTGTGTGTGTGTGTGTCTGTGTATTAATCCTTTATCAGATATATGTTTGGCAAATATTTTGTCCATTCAGTAGGATGTATTTTCCTGTTGTTGACAATTACCTTCAGTGTGCAGAAACTTCTCTAGTTCAATGTAGTCACATTTGTTTACTTTGACTTTTCTTTCCTTTGCTTTTGAAGTCAGATCTAAAAATTCAACCTGAAGACGAGTTTCAAGGAGCTTTCCCCCTGTATTCTCCTAAGAGTTTTATGGTTTCAGGTCTTACATTCAGATCTTTGATCCATTTGGAGTTATTTTTTGTGTACGGTGTATGAGTCTAGTTTTAATATTTTGTATGTCTAGTCAAGGCTATGGTTTTTCCTGTGGTCATGTATGGATGTGAGAAGTGGACTGTGAAGAAGGCTGAGCACTGAAGAATTGATGCTTTTGAACTGTGGTGTTGGAGAAGACTCTTGAGAGTCCCTTGGACTGCAAGGAGATCCAACCAGTCCATTCTGAAGGAGATCAGCCCTGGGATTTCTTTGGAAGGACTGATGCTGAAGCTGAAACTCCAGTACTCTGGCCACCTCATGCGAAGAGTTGACTCATTGGAAAAGACTCTGATGCTGGGAGGGATTGGGGGCAGGAGGAGAAGGGGATGACTGAGGATGAGATGGCTGGATGGCATCATGGACTCAATAGATGTGAGTTTGAGTGAACTCCGGGAGTTGGTGATGGACAAGGAGGCCTGGCGTGCTGCGATTCATGGGGTCGCAAAGAGTCAGACACAACTGAGTGACTAAACTGAACTGATGCAGCTCTCCTCTTTTCCCAACAAACACTGATTAAGAGACTATCCTTACCTCATTTTATATTTGTGGTTTCTTTTCCTAAATTAATTTACCATGTTTTCACAGGTTTATTGCTGGGTACTTTGTTAGGGTCCAGTGATTTTTATGCTTGTTTTTATGCCAATACCATACTGTTTTGATTACTATAGCTTTGCAATATAGTTGGAAATCCAGGAGAGTAAGCCTCAGGTTTGTTCTTTTTTCTCAAGTTTGCTTTGGTGATTCTGGGTCTTTTATGGTTCCATAAGAATTTCATGTTTGTTCTACTTTTGTGAAAAATGACATTTTGATAGGGATTGTATTGAAACTGCAGATTTTTTTATGATCGTACAGACATTTTACAATATTTATTAATTTACCCAGTCCATGACTGTGGGATATGTTTCCACTTATTTGCATTATCTTCAATTGGTTAAATCTCTGTAGTTTTCATGTGCAGTTATTCTACCTTCTTTGTTAAATTTATTCCCAGTTTCACTATTCTTTTGATATATTTATGAATGAAATTGTTTTCTTAATTTCTCATACTTTATAATTAGTGTATAGAAATGCAATAGATTTTTTGTATTGAGTTTGTGTCCAGTAACTTTATAGAACTTATTTATTAGTCTGATAGACTTTGGTGGAGTTTTTAGGTTTTCTGTGTATAAAATCACATCACGTGCAAATAATGAAAGTGTTGCTTTTTCCTTTCCAATCAGGATGACTTTTTATTTTTCCCTTAATTGTGTCTATGAACTCCAAGACTATAGTGGATTAAAATGGTGATAATAAGCATTATTTTATTGTTCTGGGTTGCAGAGCTTTACACAGTGAGTATAAGGTTAACTGTGGGGTTATCATATATGGCCTTTATTTGGTTCAGATACATTCCCTCATATTAATGTTCCTGAGTTTTTCTATCATAAATTATTGTCGAATTTTGCTAAATGCTTTTGCTTCATTTATTGAGATAGTATGACTTTTATCCTTCATTTAGTTGAATTTTTTTTTAATCATGTTGATTGATCTGCAAATGTTGAACCAGCTTTTCATCCCAGAGATAAGTTCCACTGTATTAAGTGCGTGATCCTCTGCTGTATTGTTGAATGTGGTTTCCTAATATTCTGTTAAGGTAACTTGTATCTATGTTCATCAGGAGCACTGACACGTAATTTTTTTTTTCCTTGTGATGTCTTTGCTTTTGGTACCAAGGAAATGCTGGTATCAAAAATAAATTTGAAGGTGTTCTCTCTTTTTCTGCATTTTAGAAGAGTTTGAGAAGGACTGATATTTATTAATTCTTCTTTGAATGTTTGGTAGAAATCACCAGTGAAGTTTTTGCTTCTGGACTTTTGTGAGGAGGTTTTTGATTACAGACTGACTCTCCCTACTAGTAATTGTTCTATTCAAATTTTTTGTTTCTTCATGATTCAGTCATGGAAGGTTGCTCATTTGTAGTAATGTACTGATTTCATGTGGTTCAATTATTCAAGTATATTGTAGTTAATCTTTTATGATCTATGGCATTCTGTGGTATCAATTATAACATCTCTTTAAAAGATAGCATATTAAAAAGCAGAGACAATACTTTGCCAACATAGGTGCAACTAGTCAAGGCTATAGTTTTTCCTGTGGTCATGTATGGATGTGAGAGTTGCACTGTGAAGAAGGCTGAGTGCCGAAGAATTGATGTTTTTGAACTGTGGTGTTGGAGAAGACTCTTGAGAGTCCCTTGGAATGCAAGGAGATCCAACCAGTCCATTCTGAAGGAGATCAGCCCTGGGATTTCTTTGGAAGGAATGATGCTAAAGCTGAAACTCCAATACTTTGGCCACCACATGCGAAGAACTGATTCATTGGAAAAGACTCTGATGCTGGGAGGGATTGGGGGCAGGAGGAGAAGGGGATGACAGAGGATGAGATGGCTGGATGGCATCACTGACTCGATGGACATGAGTTTGGGTGAACTCCGGGAGTTGGTGATGGACAGGGAGGCCTGGTGTCCTTCTATTCATGGGGTCGCAAATAGTTTGACATGACTGAATGACTGAACTGAACTGAAATGAATTTTTTAATTTGTTTATGCATTTTTTTCTTGGTGATTCTAGGTTAATACTTGTCAGTTGTTTTTTTTTTTTTTTAGAACTAGCTTTGGTTTTGATCTTTTCCATTGCAGCTTCAGTTTTAGCATTAGTCCTTCCAATGAATATTCAAAGTTGATTACCTTTAGGATTGACTGGTTTTATTCCATGCTGGGAACATAAATGTTTACACAGATTACATCTTCTTTTGGACTGTCTCCTTTATCATTATGTAGCACTTTTCTTTGTCTCTTATTATAGTCTTTATTTTAAAATCTATTTTGTTTAATAAAGGGCTTCCCTGATAGCTCAGTTGGTAAAGAATCTGCTTGCAATTCAGGAGATCCCAGTTCAATCCCTGGGTCAGGAGGATCCACTGGAGAAGGGATAGGCTACCCACTCTGGTATTTTTGGGCTTCCCTTGTGGCTCAGCTGGTAAAGAATCAGTCTGCAATGCCAGAGTCCTAGGTTCAATCCCTGAGTTGGGAAGATCCTCTGGAGAAGAGAAAGGCTACCCACTCCAGTATTCTTGCCTGGAAGTCCATGGGATCACAAATAGTCGGACATGACTGAGTGACTTTCACTTTCACTGTTTGATAAAAATACAGATACTCCAACTTTCTTTTGGCTGTTATTTGCATAAAATATATACTTTCATTGCTACACTTTCAGCTTGGGTATGTCTGTACATCTGATGTGATTCTCTTGTAGGCAGCATATAGAGGAGTTTTTTTTTTTTTAATTAATCCATTCAGCCACCCTATAACTTTTGACTGGAAAATTTAGTCAATTTGTATTTAAATTATTGATAAGTATGTACTTACTGTCATTTTGCTAATTGTTTTTTGGTGGCTTTGTGGTTCCTCTGTTACATTCTTCTCTTGCTCTCTACCTTTGTGTCTGATGACTTCCTGTAACGGTTTGCTTAGATTTTTTTCTCATTATATTTTGTGTATCTACTGTAAGTTTCTGCTTCGTATTTGCCATGAGGCTTACATACAACAATCTGTGCTTATAGTTTATAGCAGTCAATTTTAAATATATAACAACTTAACTTGAACATATTCTAGATCTCGACACTTTTATCCTGCCCTTCCTACACTTTGTTTTTGATATAATATTTTACATCTCTTTATCATGGATATGTTTACTAATCATTATTGTTACTTATACTACTTTTTTTGGTGTCCTCACACTAGCTCTATAGGTGTTTAATCCACTGTTTTTATATTAACCTTCACCAGTGAGGTTTAATCCTTTATGTACTTTTGTTACTAATTAGTGCCCTTTGCAGCTTAAATAAGTCTTTTTTTTTAATTTAGAAATTTATTCTGTTTAATTCACAAGCTTTATATAGCTTTAGTTTAAAAAAAAAAAAACAGAAACAAAAATAAAACAAAAACAGTGAAAACAAGACACTATTTCAAAGTCTGGGCCCTTCCAGCTTTCCAAATACAAGAGCTCTGAAAGTTGTATATACCGACTGACAAGACAAAATTATGAATGGAGCCATGACATTTCGTAAAATAAAATTTTATGTAACTGAAGGATCCTTCCTGGGGCTAATTAATTGCCTTTACAAAAAAAAGAGAGAAAATAATGAAATTCCAGTGTTCCAAATCAACTTGTTACACATCTATATAAACCCAGAGTGTCCTGGCAAACAACATGCTTTTGTTTGCTGTCTCATCTTAGAGCTCGAATCCTGATTCATTTCAGCAGAGACTCCACAGGTAACAGGAAAGATTGTGGCATTAAAATATTCATTTATACTTGTGTGGTAGTTCAACAGTGGTCTTATTTCTGGGCAAGCTTGCAAACCATCAAGG
Organism: Aepyceros melampus; assembly: GCA_006408695.1. Lineage (NCBI taxonomy): Eukaryota > Metazoa > Chordata > Mammalia > Artiodactyla > Bovidae > Aepyceros > Aepyceros melampus. Next base: position 67,312 of record SJXQ01008945.1, on the reverse strand, counting down.
TTGAAAGCATCATAACTTAAATGGGTGCTAAGACTCAAATGAGAAAAAGGAAGGAAAAAGTAGAAAGAAAAACCTCTGGGAATAGCCAGGGGTATTTAAAGGAACCATAAGAATGCCAACAATATTTAAATCCCCTTTTTTAAAAAGGGGATTTTTCTTTTTTGGCTTAAAATATTTTACTCTAAACAAATTTATGTCGGCTGTCAATGAAAGAATGTCACTAATACACTGTGGACACCTTTTGCAATGTAAATCCATGCCCCCCCACCTTTTTTTTACATGGTAAATTTCAACCTAGCAATTATTACAACAAATGTTATAGTCTAAAGCTCAAACACATTTTAGCAATTTTGAAAGTGAATTGTGTACAAACCAAATAAAATTACATTGGAAGTCTTTTTAACATATATCTTAAAGCAGCTCAGTGGTGATGAACTCCTTTGGTTTTGGCTGTCTGGAAACAGTCTTTATTTCTACAATCCTGAATAATAACTTGGCCAAGTAGATTATATTGTTGGTCAGCAGCTTTATTGTTTGTTTCCTTTTAGCACTTTGAATATATCATGTCACACCCGTTCAGCCTCAGATACCCTGTTGAAAATCTGCTTATAGTCTTCTGGGAGTTTCCTTGTATGTGATGTGTTATTTTTCTCTTGCTGCTTTTAAGATTAGTCATTTGTCTTTGACAGCTTAATTATGTCTCAGTACATGTCTCTTGGCGTTCGTTTTATTTGGAACTCTCTGGGTTCCTTGAATCTGTACATCTGCTTCCTTCCCCAGTTTAAGAAAAATTTCAGCCATTGTTTATTTACATAAGGTTCCTGCTGCTTTCAATCCTTTTCTCCATTTTGGACTCCCAACTGTGAATTTCAGTTTGCTTGATGCTGTACCAAAAGTCACGTAAGCTACGAATGCTTTTTAAAGCTTTTTCTCTTTGCTCTTCTATTTGGGTCATTTCCACTGCCCTGTCTTCCAGATCACTGACCCTTTCTTCTGCTTCATTTAGGGTGCTGTTGAACCCCTCCTGTGTATTTTTCAACTTAGTTACTCTATTCTTCAGTGATCTTTTTTTCTATTTGATACTTTCTGATATTTTATTGATATATCTCTTTGTTAAAGTTTTAACTATTAATCAATGTTTCTGCCAAGTTCTATTATCATTTTATGACACTTATTTTTAATCTTATCAGGCAAATTATTTCTGTTTTATTAAGCTTCTTTTTCTGATTTTTTATCTTGTTCTTTCATTTGGAAAATGTTCCTTAATCTAAACATTTGTTAAACATATATATACCTTACTGCCTAGGAATTCCACTCTATGCTGTTTCCCCATCTGTAGTGAAAACAAAAGTCCAAACAACATTTTGTACAAGAATTATAAACTTGTTCATATAGCCTGAAACTGAACAACCCAAATGTCCCTCAATGGAAAAGCAGATAAACATATGTTAATATATTCATAGAATAGAATACTACCCAGCAACAAAAATGAGTTACTGATATGTTCAACACATTAATGAATCTTTAAGACATTATGTGGGGAGACAGATACCAGACATAAGAGGTGTATGTATAATTGTATTTACAGAAAGACCAGATGAAGTCAATTTATAATAAAAATCAGAAAAGTTGGAGGGAGGAGGTAAGAACTGAATATAAGGTGCAAAAAGTAACTTAATGTGAAATGGAAGTGATGTATGCATTCATCCAGTGTGTTGGCCACATCTGTTGGCATGAACCATTTCTTCAAAATAAGTACTATAAATTAAGATACATGCATTTCACTGCAAGCATATACTACCTCAATTTTAAAAATAACTATTTTATAGCAACTTGGGTTCTGAACCTGGAAAATAAGGTTGGAATCCATGGGTGTTTTAGGTTGAATTGCTGCTGAATTTCAAATGTCTTTGTGTTTTATTAGTATGTTTTACTAACTATTCATTCTAGTTTTGTTTCAAATCACCCCTTATTAAGATAGCCTTCTTTTGTAATAAGGGAAAAATTGTTCCATAAAATGTGTTAATTCATAACAATTGTTTGTCAATTTCATAATGTTATATATTCAATGCTAGCTTGAATGAGCAACATTTTTAGCTGTGGGTAATTATTACAGTTTACCTTCTTTACATATTAACCAAAATAATATCTTCATTTTCAGTGTCTGAAATTGAAATAGGTATTCACTTGAACACTGCAGTATTGCCATTTGTGTAGAGAAAAAGCAATAGAATGTTCCCAGAGTCATAGGGTACAAGTTGACATGTTTCATTGATTCCATAAAGGTAAATGGAAAGAAATTTCAAAACTATGATGAGCATAATGCTTAATATAGTTGTAACCACCTATTACAAGGTTTCATTTATTGCAGAACATAAGGAGAGATGAGAAGAGGTAGGAGGTTATTATAAATAGTAAGTCAGATTTGTTGGTTAACTGATTCAGGATATCTGTGGAAAAGAAGCAGGGTTGAAAGAAACTAAGAAAATAATGGGCATCACTGATAATTTCACCTTCAGAATGAACAGTTATTGACAAGTCGGTTGTCTCTGTAGAGATTTATTACTTGGATTTGGGAATGACCAGCTGGTTCCTGGAGGATGCACTCATTAAATAAGGGAGGGGGCTGCTAGTTTTACATCCAAGAAAGCCTTTCCTTGTAGGATGAATATTGTAAATAGTCATGGAAATAATCACACATTTGGAAATGGGGAAAAGGGCAGTTGCTATTATAGCAGGACAAAATAAATAAATAAACCAATTGGTTGCAAGCCCTTTGCAAACAGGGAAGGAATACGGAATACTTATCTTAATTTCATAACACACAATACAACAGAAAACACAGAATAGCTGATGAAAAGCTATTTATTGATTTAATGGTTATAAATACTAATCCTCGGAGAAGGCAATGGCACCCCACTCCAGTACTCTTGCCTGGAAAATCCCATGGATGGAGGAGCCTGAGAGTCGCAAAGAGTCGGACGGACATGACTGAGTGACTACACTTTCACTTTTCACTTTTATGCACTGGAGAAGGAAATGGCAACCCACTCCAGTGTTCTGGCCTGGAGAATCCCAGGGACGGGGGAGCCTGGTGGGCTGCTGTCTATGGGGTCGCACAGAGTCAGACACGACTGAAGCGACTTAGCAGTAGCAGCAGCAGCAATACTGATCAGTGCTCAGTGCAGACAGCACGGGTACAGACTATCAGGTGACTCAGGAAACTGCATGGGTGAAACTTTGAGATCAAGAAGAATTTTATTTAGTTGACATATACTTATTCGGTTTAACATTTGACCAGGCACAATGGTTTAAATCGTTGCTATTCAGGATATGAAAGGAAACTGCTGCAGGCTATGATCACCCCAGTTACACAGGACAGGATTTTCCAGAAGAGAAGAAAATCGCTCCCTTTAAACTTTTAGGCTTTTTAGGCTTTAAAGTCCAGAAATTGTCTGGTAGGGATCATGTGAAAACACCAGTACCAGTTCTCTAGGGGTGATGTGGGTGTGGGATTCTGCATTTTTAACAAGCCACCAAGTGAGGCTGATGCTGGTGAGACAGGGCCCCATTGAGTAGCGAGTCTTCAGACCTTGCTGTGCCTGGGATGGGCAGGGAGTCTAGAGGAGGACGGGGGACCTGCCCCATTTATCCAGGTCTGGGGAGAAGATCAGGAGGGTAACAGCTCTTCCAAAGGCCAGACAGTCTGCAGTTTAAAGCGGCCCGTCACTGTCACTCCGTCGCTATTGATGGAGTGGTGTCTGTATGTGGATCCTGACGTTCAGAGCCCTGGGCAAGAACAGAGGAGGCAAAAGTCACGGTGTCTGTCCATAAATTTCTCACTCTGCTTCCAGAGAGATTATTTGACAAAAATAAAAAATACACACCACCACCAATTTAAAAAACTGAATAAACATACTAAGCTTCCCTGGATTGTGAATCATAAATGGTTTACAAATGCTAGAGATCACCAGGGCAATTGAGGCAGATGCCTCTGAGTGACATTTGAGAAGGTTTAAAACTAGAGCTGCACTTTAAATACCTGAGAGGTAGCTGATAAGCCATGAAGAAGTAGGTGTCCTCTGTGAACATCCAGAGGAGGGATCAAAGGAGAGCAGTTAGGAGAGATGGGAGCCGTGGCTTGTCTGAAGGTGCAACTTGGTGGGCGTGATCAGAGATGAAAGCTAATACAGAGACAGTAGCAACCTTCTTGAAAATGGATCAGAAAGAAAGGTGTGGGTTTCTGAACAGTGAAAGAAAATGACATGATTTAAATGACAGTCATGGACACTGGAGCTGGATGAAAGACACTGGAATGAAAAGTCTAAAAATAGAAGAACAGCCCGCGAGGCCGCCGCAGTGACTTGAGACCGCTGATGGCCGGGCGTGGGGCTCAGAGGCTCAGAGAAACTCGGCTCAGCGGGAAGTGCCGACGTCCCCAGGCCGCAGGTGAAGAGGAAGGGGTGGGCTACGGGGGTCGGTTCAGGGGTTCTCTTCCACTCTCTTGAGGCACTTTCTCCCATCTTTAGCACTCTCTTCCGCAGTGCCTCTGTCAAAGAGCGAGAAGATGACCCACATGTGACACAGAAAGCATGGTCTGAGGCCTCTTCAGAGTAACAGTTGCTGGCAGGAAAGCACCACGGTGACAAGCCTTGGTCTGTTTTTGTTTACATCTCCAATTTGATTTTATTAGACTATAGCTAAATTACAGTGTTGTGTTAGTTTTTGGCATACAGTGAAGTGACTCTGAGATATATATATATATGGGCAAGAACAGAGGAGGCAAAAGTCACGGTGTCTGTCCATAAATTTCTCACTCTGCTTCCAGAGAGATTATTTGACAAAAATAAAAAATACACACCACCACCAATTTAAAAAACTGAATAAACATACTAAGCTTCCCTGGATTGTGAATCATAAATGGTTTACAAATGCTAGAGATCACCAGGGCAATTGAGGCAGATGCCTCTGAGTGACATTTGAGAAGGTTTAAAACTAGAGTGCACTTTAAATACCTGAGAGGTAGCTGATAAGCCATGAAGAAGTAGGTGTCCTCTGTGAACATCCAGAGGAGGGATCAAAGGAGAGCAGTTAGGAGAGATGGGAGCCGTGGCTTGTCTGAAGGTGCAACTTGGTGGGCGTGATCAGAGATGAAAGCTAATACAGAGACAGTAGCAACCTTCTTGAAAATGGATCAGAAAGAAAGGTGTGGGTTTCTGAACAGTGAAAGAAAATGACATGATTTAAATGACAGTCATGGACACTGGAGCTGGATGAAAGACACTGGAATGAAAAGTCTAAAAATAGAAGAACAGCCCGCGAGGCCGCCGCAGTGACTTGAGACCGCTGATGGCCCGGCGTGGGGCTCAGAGGCTCAGAGAAACTCGGCTCAGCGGGAAGTGCCGACGTCCCCAGGCCACAGGTGAAGAGGAAGGGGTGGGCTACGGGGGTCGGTTCAGGGGTTCTCTTCCACTCTCTTGAGGCACTTTCTCCCATCTTTAGCACTCTCTTCCGCAGTGCCTCTGTCAAAGAGCGAGAAGATGACCCACATGTGACACAGAAAGCATGGTCTGAGGCCTCTTCAGAGTAACAGTTGCTGGCAGGAAAACACCACGGTGACAAGCCTTGGTCTGTTTTTGTTTACATCTCCAATTTGATTTTATTAGACTATAGCTAAATTACAGTGTTGTGTTAGTTTTTGGCATACAGTGAAGTGACTCTGAGATATATATATATAAAATATATATATTTTTTCATGCTTGTTCCCACTATGGATAATTATAGGATATTGAATAGAATTCCCTGTCTATACAGTAATGCCTTGTTGTTTATCTATTTACATATAGAAGTTTGCATCTGCTAATCACAAACTAACTTTTTTTAAATTGGAGGATAATTATTTTTCAATGTTGTGTTGCTTTCTGTCATATGATAATGCAAATCATGCCTCTTCAGAGTAACAGTTGCTGGCAGGAAAGCACCACGGTGACAAGCCTTGGTCTGTTTTTGTTTACATCTCCAATTTGATTTTATTAGACTATAGCTAAATTACAGTGTTGTGTTAGTTTTTGGCATACAGTGAAGTGACTCTGAGATATATATATATATATAATATATTTTTTTTTTCATGCTTGTTCCCACTATGGATAATTATAGGATATTGAATAGAATTCCCTGTCTATACAGTAATGCCTTGTTGTTTATCTATTTACATATAGAAGTTTGCATCTGCTAATCACAAACTGCTAACTTTTTTTAAATTGGAGGATAATTATTTTTCAATGTTGTGTTGCTTTCTGCCATATGATAATGCAAATCACTCATAATTATATATATAATATATCTGTGTGTATATATATATATATATATATATGTATACACCCTCCCTTTGAACCTCCCTACCACCCCTCTAAGTCATCACAGAAAAGGGGATAAGATTTAGTAGTAAAGTCTCAGGGAAATATTTGAGGAGATTGGAAATTTCATCCCATGCTGCAGATCAAATAATATGAGAAACATTCCTTTCTATTGGGTTGACCAAAAGTTTGTTGGAGCTTTCCCATAAGAAAACCTGGACAAGCTTTTTGGCCAAAGCAGTATTTGCCACAGTGAGTCTTAAATTCTGAGGGGGTAGCATGAAAAACACTGACTTGGAAAATCCAAAAATGTGCATTCTGGTCAGATCTTCTCTGTCACTTAGCTGTGTCAATTTCAGAAAAGGTTTATTGATTGAGGGTGGCAGTTTTCTTTTCTGTAAAGTGACAACTGATGGCTAACCTATTGGCTGTTATGCTTGCTATGAAAGTTATTTGAAAGGCAGACGAGAGAGAATAGAAGCAGAGTATTTTCTAAAGTTACTAGTCTGGAAAAAGATCAGTTGTGATGCAATTGACAGTAAGCAAAAGTCTGCAAGAGTGCCTTTTACCTTTTAAGGAGAATGTAACGCCTTCTGTTCTAACTTAGTGCAGTTGTTCATTTGTTCAGACAGCAGGCAGTTGTTCGTAATAATGATATAGATTCAGGAATTATTCATGGTGAGTGCTAATTAATCTTATAGGATCATAGTATCTACTTAGGAAGATATTCATTTTTTTTCATGATTTTATTTTTCAAAAGCAGTTTGAGGTTCACAGCAAAATGGAGGGGAAGGTACAGAGGTCTCATATAACGCCCTACCCGCATTCACGCAGAGCCTTCCCCAGTATCCACACCCCCACCAGATGGTACGTGTGTTAAACTGATGGGCCTACACTGACACGTCACCATCACCCACATGCGTCCTGTTCCTAAGGGTCTGCCCCGGCGCTGTGCATCCTGAGTGTGACAAATGTGTAACGCTGTGTATGGATCGTTATGATGTCACACAGTGCAGCCTCCTTGCCCTAAAAACCCTCTGTGTTCCAGCTTTCTCCTGTTCCCTCCTGAAGAAGCCATTCAGGAAGAGATCCGAAAGCTTGGATTAAATTGCCCCAGTGTGCAAGCTAGGCTACTTTAAGGAAATCAGAACTAAACAAAGGAATTAGAAATCAGAGAAGAACACAAAAGTGGAGCTATGTGTGAGAGCTAATAAGCAGTAAATGCTACAAGGATTCTAAGAAGTTCATTCTAAAATTCTCCATTTCTATCTGTACGGAAGCTTTAGCTTAGGCTGTTGTTAAAAATGTGCTACTCTCTAAGCAGGCACTCTTTGTGTACACATTTTTAACTGAGTAACCGAAAAACTTTCTACAAATAATAATGGAGAATTTTAAAATGAACATTTCAAAATCCATATTGGATAATATTGTGTCATCGTGAAGCCTCCTAAATGTGGTAATTACATTGTGTGCACAAGAATGCTTTTGTTCTTATGAGATAAATGCTGAAATGCTAATGGGTGAAGTGTCATGATGTCTGCAACTAATTTTCAAATGTTTCAAAGTAGAGAGAGATTTCATAGTTTCTACATGTCAAGTAAATGTGGCAAAATGTTAACAACTGGTGATTATCACTGAAGAATACATGTGTTCACTATTTGTGCAATTTTCTAGTGAACTGAAAACTTGCCAAATCAAAAGTTGGTGGAAAAAAATCTTGAACTCTATTTAGGAGGTTTGTTGACAGTACTATTGGTGAAGTAATTTGGAATATACTTCATGTATATTATAGGATTAGGCAAATGAGTAAAAATATTGACCACAGTAGCTGTAGGTACTTTGTATCATGTCATTCTGTTTTATTTTCTTCATCACATTTATAATCTCTAAAACATTCATTTTGTTAATGTATTTTCTTGTCTATTTAATGTTAGCCCCTACCCAGTAAATGCTATTTGAGCAGATTAGAAAAATAAAGAAAACAACAACAAAAAACACCTGCTACAAAATATCTCAAAGCTGTGAGGTTATAAGAAAAACCCAGAGATATGAAATGTCCACACTCAAGGACTTTTCCATAGATTTTTTTTTTGTCCTGAATTTAGTTTACCACACTTTAGTGTACATTGTCCTATGAAATTTTATTCAACTTAAACTCAAGCACATAAATTCATGTTTACTAATTAAAGCTACTTTATAGTATATAGTTTGGAGAAAATTAGAGACATATAAAGTATTTTTTGCTTTACTTTCCAAATATATTTAAATAGTCCTAAAATATAAGAAATAATTCAGAAGAATACGTTTGTCATAAACCACATTTCAGAGCTACGATGTTGGTCATCAAGCAGACTTTATGAAATTAATTTCTAGGCAGTGATGAATCATATTAGAAGCAATCCTGGTTTCAGTGGAGCCTTTATAACCTGAAGGAATTGCACGCCTTTTGTCTATAATTGAGGGATATTTCTGACCATCCATCCTGTGAGCTCAGATGACAGGTGCTATCTGTTGCTCTCTGCATCTGACAGTTTGGACACATCCATTCATTAGAAATACTCTTCTCCCTCAAAAATAGCTGCCTAAAAGACTATCCATTTAAGATTCCTCCATGTCTTTTCATGGCTTGATAGCTTATTTTTTTTTTAGTGATGAATAATATTCTATTATCTGGTACGCTATAGTTTATTTGTCAATTCACCAACTGAAGGACAACCTCTGTTGCCTCCAGATTTTGGCAATTACAAATAATGCTGCAATTAACATTCATGTGCAGATTTCGTGAGCGACTAACACTTTCACTTTGTGTAGGTATAAAATTACTCATATAATGTTAATCATTATATTTATGATATTTAATTATGTCCAAAATTACTCTAACAAAGAAGATATTAATATTAATTATGTTTATGTATACATAAAGCCTCATTTCCTCTAAATTTTCTTTTCGTTTATTATTTTATTTTTTTAATATAAATTTATTTTAATTGAGGTTAATTACTTTACAATATTGTATTGGTATTAAGGAAGATTAAATTCTTGCTTAGGGATGTGCATAGGTTAAAAACATGCACTGTCCAATTATGTATGAAATATTGAATGTAACTACTAGTATATTAGCAGATGACCAAGAAATGTGTTAATACATTTACACCTACTGACCCTGACCTGCCACATTCGTTTGTTGATGGTAACCAGGGCTTCATTTTAAGAGTCATCATAAGGATCAGAAGGGCTTCCCTGGTGGCTCAGACAGTAAAGCGTGTGCCTGCAATGCGGGAGACACAGGTTCAATCCCTGGGTCAGGAAGATCCCCTGGAGAAGGAAACGGCAACCCACTCCAGTACTCTTGCCTGGAAAATTCCACGGATTGAGGAGCCTGGTAGGCTACAGTCCATGAGGTCGCAAAAAGGCAGACACGAGTGAGCGACTTCACTAGGTATAAAGATCAGAAAAGCAGGAGTAACTCGTTTTGCCTTAATTTTCAAACATAGGGTACTGGGGATTCTAGGGGAGTTATAAGCTTGATGGACTAGACAAGGGAGGGAAAAAGAGCCCTATACTGGAGGAAAGCACACAGCCTGCCATGACGGGGAACTGAGGAATACGAAAAATAAGGGTAGTGAAGATTTTCATTATCTCCTGGGGCAAAATGGTGAAACTCCAATTCCTGCTAACTCATACTAGTAAAGAAGTGAATTTCATTTTCTCCCTGTCTTCTCATGTTCTGATAGCTTTCCTTAGAAACTGGGCAGTTCCTCAGAATATTAGAGGTTTCTCAATAAAAAATTTTCTGAGAGAACAGTGACCTTTGGCCCACAGGCAGCAAGGACCCCATGCATTCCCTGTGTATCTGCCCCCAACAGCTGTGAGCTCTGTGCTTCATGTGTGCTGTCTCTTGTGGCCCCAACTGCAACCCCAAGACATCCTGCTGACTTCACAGGGAGGTTGAAATTGCAAGTGGTTAAGTGATGATGGAGGCCGTGGACTCAGAGTTCAAGTCCAGGCTGACAGCTGCCGAGCTGAGGCCGTTTACATGGCTCTGGACTCTGGTGCCCTGCAGGCTAATGTAACAGGGACACTTACACGTGGTCATCAGCACTGCTGAAATAGTCTTAAACAACATACATTAAGAGAAACAGGCTAATTAGTGATTAATCCTTTTTTTTTTTTTTAATCACAACTGCTTTCACTGGAGAAGAATTTGGAATGATTTAAGATCGAGTGTTTGGCTTCGTTATATATATACAATAAAGGTGTTCCTTCTTTTACTTATTTATTTGGCTGCTCTGGGCCTTAGTTGGCAGCTGGAGGCATCCTGTCTTCACTGAGGCATGTGGAATGTTTAGTTGTGGCTGACAAGCTCTTAGTTGAGGTATGTGGGCGCCAGCTCCATGACCAGGGGTTGAACCCGGGTCCCCGCACTGATAGTATGGGGTCTTAGCCACTGGACCACCAGGGACGTCCCGAGTGTTCCTTCTTGAATCCACACAAAGAAGGATGAGGTAAGATGGGGCCCCAAATGTATAGCAAAACGAATACAGTATTGTAAAGCAAAACAAACTAAAAAAAAAAATTAAAAAAAAAAAAAATCCAGACCAAGTTTAAATGCTGAGAAATCCAACCACATGAAAAGACAGGAGGGCAGTAACCCCAGAGAAGAGGGCAGAGGCACCTGGCTGGCTAGGCAGCAGGGAAGACAGACATTCTGAACCCTGCTTCCTGTATCCACACCTCCCGCCATCTGCTCCCTGTGAGTGTGGACTGGACTTGCTAAGTCACAGGGAATGGCAGAAATGGTGGGACATCACTTCTGAGACACCAGCTAATAAAAGCCCAGTGTCTCGCATGCACACAAGCCTGTTTCTGTCTCCCCTCCCTTTCTGGAGTCACTCCCCTAAGCGGAGCCAGTTTCCATAGCACGAGGGGGCCCTGTGCAGAGGGCCGGAGTGAGAGAGCGCGGGAGCGAGTCCTCCTCTGGTCAAGCCTGGGGAGGCCTCAGCCCCTGCTGACCCTTTTGCTGTGGCCTGGTGCACAGCCCAAGGCAAAATCAGCTTAGCCACTTCCCAATTACTGACCCTCAGAAACTATGAGATAACAAATGTGTGTGGTTTCAAGCTGCTACTTTGGGGGTGGAATTGCTTTACAGCAATTGTTTATCTATTGCTTACTTATCTATTGCTGAATAGATAAGTAAGTGGGAATGTTGACTCAGCTTTTGCTATGCTGACCAAAAAGCTCAACTTGCAAAGCAAAAGACCTGTGTGTGTGCGCAGTGTATGCTATTTCATTTTGATTAGAGTCAAATGGCAAGCAATCCAGTGTTAGGGGGGTGTGTGTGTGTATGAATATATAAGGGAATTTATATTGAAACTATCCATTTTGAGTTGGAATATGGGTCAAGAGAGCATATTCAACATGGTGGGGCCAAGTTCCTACAGGATAGGTGGGCATCTGTATTGATAGATTCTTATTTAAATTTTATTCATTTTTGAGATATATGTTACCTGCACAACCCACAGAATTTCAGAGATACAGCACTTCCACATACTGTTAGAACTTTCTATCTCACCTCTGACCCCTGTAACTCAGGTTACCTCTGCACGAAACCAGTGATCCACATGTATTTTGTGTGTGTATTCCTTAAGGAGTATGTTTGTATCTTTTTCCTTAATCATAATCTATGTACATAAGCTTTTAGCTCCAGTTACATATAATGATGTATTTCCTTTTCTATGCTTTAACACTAAAATTGCAACCTCTATTCCCTTGCTCAGTGAATGTTTCCTATTTTCTCTCTTGCTATATAATTCTCATTGACATTCATCATAAAGTATGTGCTTTACTTGTATTAATTTCTGTTTCCTTGATAGAATGAAGTTCTATGAGAGTAAAATCTTCCTTTGTGTTTTATTTATTATTATATACCTAGTATAGTGTCTGCTATAAATATCTGTTGAATGAATAAACATTATACTTCAGATATTGATTGTATTTTACATTAGTGGGCAGATTGCTTTTCTTCTTCTAGTTTCATATTTTGATGCATGTTCTACATGGTGATTTCCAAATAATTTTGTTAATTATTTAAAGCACTTGATTTTCTATAATGTAAATTACTGGAATTAATTGACCTGTACTTGTAGGTGAAATGCATTAAAGAAAAATATATAAATGCAATTAATGTCAATATAAATCAACCTATTTTAAAGTACTTTACTTTTGCTTTCCTTTATTTTTATAAGAGAATTTAGCACTGGCCATGTTGTTTCAGTTTTACAGCTTTTAAATAGGCAATGGAAATCATTACAAATGAAAGATGAGGTTATTATAATATTATGAAGCTAAAATTCATTAGAGTGTTCATTTTCATCAGTCTCTAATAGTTAAAAGTTGATTCTCCTTTTGTAAGTTTAATAGGTGAAATAAATGGAAGAGGTATGTCACAGAGTAACAAAGCAAATCATGCTGGCCATATTTAGGACAAAACAATCCAGATATTCTATGGCAAAGGAAAGGGCATTGCTGTCAGCACAGATATTTTTTATCCTCAACTAACAAGAAAAATAGAAAATTCTGATTTAATCTTGTAGAGTCAGAACACCAAGAATAATATAAAAATTATCAAAAATTGTGCTTAAATTTAAAAGACTAAATAAAAACTCACCATTACTTGTCAGAAAGAAAATTGGTCTTGAGACCAGTAAGTTTATATGTGTGTGTGTGTGTGTGTGTATGATATTATATATATAATATGTATGTATCCAGTTCAGTTCATTTCAGTCACTCAGTCATGTCCAACTCTTTGTGACCCCATGAATAGAAGGACGCCAGGCCTCCCTGTCCATCACCAACTCCCGGAGTCCACCCAAACCCATGTCCATTGAGTTGGTGATGCCATCCAGCCATCTCTTCCTCTGTCGTCCCCTTCTCCTCCTGCCCTCAATCTTTCCCAGCTTCAGAGTCTTTTCAAATGAGTCAGCTCTTCACATCAGGTGGCCAAAGTATTGGAGTTTCAGCTTCAACATCAGTCCTTCCAATGAACACCCAGTGATCTCCTTCAGGATGGACTGGTTGATCTCTTTGCAGTCTAAGGGACTCTCAAGAATCTTCTCCAACACCACCGTTCAAAAGCATCAATTCTTTGGTGCTCAGCTTTCTTTATAGTACAACTCTCACATCCATACATGACCACTGGAAAAATCACAGCCTTGACTAGATGGACCTTTGTAGACAAAGTAATGTCTCTGCTTTTTAATACGCTGTCTAGGTTGGTCATAACTTTCCTCCCAAGGAGTAAGCATCTTTTAATTTCATCTCTTCAGTCACCATCTGCAGTGATTTTGAAGACCAGAAAAATAAAGTCAGCCACTGTTTCGACTGTTTCCCCATCTACTTGCCATGAAGTGACGGGACCAGATGCCATGATCTTCGTTTTCTGAATGTTGAGCTTTAAGCCAACTTTTTCACTCTCCTCTTTCACGTTCATCAAGAGGCTCTTTAGTTCCTCTTCACTTTCTGCCACAAGGGTGGTGTCATCTGCATATCTGAAGTTATTGATATTTCTCCCAATCTTGATTCCAGCTTGTGCTTCCTCCAGCCCAGTGTTTCTCATGGTACTTTATATATATATGATATGTTAGATATTTGTTTTATGTTTATGTGTTTGAATAACACTGCATGTGTGTGGATGTAAGTATAGTTAGAAATTAACATGTTTCGAATTTAGTGTGGGAAGTGTGGGTGACAAAAAAAAGTTTACAAAATAATTCTATAGGTATAATATTTCTTTATTATGATATTTAAAGTTTACCTTAAAATGTCTTTAATATGTATTGTCAGTGCTGTTATACCATCTACTTATTTTTTTATTTAATATAACTTTTAAAAATCCAAATTTTTCAAAATTATCTGTTTTGATTGAATAATTACAGCATCCAGTAATTTTTTTTCTAAACTTGCGTATTTCATTCACTGTGGTTAGAAACATAGAAAAAGGTAAAGTGTTTATAGATTGCATTGCATATTTTAAATTATATTTCAGTTAAGCTACTGAGAAAAGAATATGGAAACTGGAAAAGCAAATCAAGGTAGTAGACGATAAGACAGCCTGGCACCACACAAGCTCTGATGCACAGGCCACCGTAACGTTCCTGATCCTTTAATGCTTTTTCTCTGAATGCTCTGAGCTTTTTCCCCGTGCAAAGTGTAGCAGGAAGTATGTAGGTGTCTGTAGGCATCCACATTAGCAGTCCTAGCTGTAAAAACCAAGAACTGCTGAATTATTTGTATCCTTTTATTAAAGTCAAGTGTTTCGTGGAGCTGGATTCCATTATTCACCTACATCTGAATATTTTTATGGTTTGTGCATAGGCACATCCTCTATGCAAACTTCTCTCATCCATTTCATCATCCATCAGTATAAGTATAATACTGAAATGAGGAAAATGAAATAACAAGTTTAAAAGTGGTAATTAAAGCATGTTGAAAGAAGCTACACTTTTTTTTAAATATTCTTGTTCTTTGGGTTTTTGTTGCTTTTATTAAAATGGAATACTTTTTAAAAGGTCCTAGCACTGAGCATGACCTCATTTGTCTGCCACTTCTATAAAAGATATATGCTTTTAGTGACATTTGTGTATACAATAAAGTGTTGTTAACTGTGGTCACAGTCCTGAACAGTACAGCTCCGCAGTGTACTCATCTCACTTAACTGTGTCCCTTGATGAGCAACTGCCTCTTTAATAAAAGAGGTATCTGCCTGTGCACAAATACAGACAGAATGACTGTTTCCCGCTAAAATTCTCTATTAAGAGGAAAGATGTTAAAACAGAAATCATCATCTAAGCAGAAAGTGTGTGTGTGCTTGTGTGTATATTTAACTCTGGATTGATAGAAAAAAAAAACTTTTTTAAAATGACATATATTTAACTTCACAGTAAACTGTGGAAAATTCTGAAAGAGATGGGAATACCAGACCACTTGACCTGCCTCTTGAGAAATCTGTATGCAGGTCAGGAAGCAACAGTTAGAACTGGACATGGAACAACAGACTGGTTCCAAATAGGAAAAGGAGTACGTCAAGGCTGTATATTGTCACCCTGCTTATTTAACTTATATGCAGAGTACATCATGAGAAATGCTGGACTGGAAGAAACACAAGCTGGAATCAAGATTGCTGGGAGAAATATCAATAATCTCAGATATGCAGATGACACCACCCTTATGGCAGAAAGTGAGGAGGAGCTAAAAAGCCTCTTGTTGAAAGTGAAAGAGGAGAGTGGAAAAGTTGGCTTGAAGCTCAACATTCAGAAAACGAAGATCATGGCATCTGGCCCCATCACTTCATGGGAAATAGATGGGGAAACAGTAGAAACAGTGTCAGACTTTGTTTTTTTGGGCTCCAAAATCACTGCAGATGGTGACTGCAGCCATGAAATTAAAAGGCGCTTACTCCTTGGAAGAAAAGTTATGACCAACCTAGATAGTATATTCAAAAGCAGAGACATTACTTTGCCGACTAAGGTCCGTCTAGTCAAGGCTATGGTTTTTCCTGTGGTCATGTATGGATGTGAGAGTTGGACTGTGAAGAAGGCTGAGCGCCGAAGAATTGATGCTTTTGAACTGTGGTGTTGGAGAAGACTCTTGAGAGTCCCTTGGACTGCAAGGAGATCCAACCAGTCCATTCTGAAGGAGATCAACCCTGGGATTTCTTTGGAAGGAATGATGCTAAAACTGAAGCTCCAGTACTTTGGGCACCTTATGCGAAGAGTTGACTCATTGGAAAAGACCCTGATGCTGGGAGGGATTGGGGGCAGGAGGAGAAAGGGACGACCGAGGATGAGATGGCTGGATGGCATCACAGACTCAATGGACGTGAGTCTGGGTGAACTCCGGGAGTTGGTGATGGACAGGGAGGCCTGGCGTACTATGATTCATGGGGTCGCAAAGAGTCGGACACGACTGCGCGACTGAACTGAACTGAACTGAACTGATATTTAACTTTGAATGGATAGGAGAAAACCTTTTTTAAATGACATATAATTGACATATATCATGCTAGTTTCATGTGTAGAGTATGATGAGTCAGTAAGTATATATACTGTCACATGACCACCACAGTAAGTCTAGCTAACACCCATCACCATATGTAAATAAAGACCATTTTTTCATGTGATGAGGACTCTTCAGATCTAATTTTCTATTATAGAATACAGTGGTATGAACTGTGGTGTGTTTTAAATCACATCCCCATGGTTTGCTTGTAACTGGAAGTTAATGCCTTTTGCCACCCTTTACCCATTTTCCCCACCCTCGTCTCTGGAAACCACCAATCTGTTCTCTGTCTGACTTTGTTGTTTAAGATTCCACATGTGAGTGATATCACATGGTATTTGTCTTTCTCTTTCTGACTTATTTCACGTGTCATAATGCCCCTGAGGTCTATCCACAGTGTTGCAAATGGCAAGATTTCATTTTTTATGTGAAGGTAATATTCCCTTGTGTGCGTGTTGTGTCACATTTTTATCCATTCATGCACTGATGGGCACTTAGGTTGTTTTCATATCTTGGCTATTGTAAATAATGCTGCGATGCACAGCATCGCAGGGTGCATGTAGGTTTTGGGGTTAGTTTTTTTTTGTTGTTGTTGTTTCTTCCCCTTCAGATAAATACTCATAAGTGGAATTGCTGGATCCGTAAGATAATTCTATTTTAATTTTTTGAGGAACCGTCACACTGTTTTCCATAGCAGCTGTACCAACTTATATTTACACAAGCAGGGCACAAAGGTTGCCTTTCTTCCACATTCTCAACAGTGTTTTTTATTTCTTACCTTTCGACAACCAGTATCACAGGTATGGGGTGATTTCCCTTTGTGATTTTGGTTTGCATTTCCCTAATGATTAGGGATGTTGAGTATGTATTCGCTGAGAAAATGTTTATTCAGATTCTGTATTTCTTAACTGGATTGTTTTCCTGCTATTGAGCTGTATGAATTATTTCTATATTTTAGATATTAACCCCTATCAGCTATATGATTTGCAAACATTTTCCCAGTTCAGTAGGTTGCTTGTTCATCTTGTTAACGGTTTCCTTTTCTGTCCAGAAGCTTTTCTCTTTGGTTTGACATAGTCCTATTGATTATTTTTGCTTTCCTTGCCTTTGATTTGGTGTCAGATTCACAAAGTTATCCCCATGACTAATGCCAAGGAACTGACCACCTGTTTTCTTCTATGAATTTTAGTGTTTCAGGTTGCTTTTTGAAAAATTTATTTGTTTTTTAATTGAAGGGTAATTGCTTTACAGAATTTTGTTGCTTTCTGCCAAATCTTAACATAAATCAGCCATAGGTATACATATGTTTCGTCCCTCTTGAACCTCCCTCCAGTCCCCCTCCCCACCCCACCTCTGTTTGAGTTCCCTGCGACATACAACAAATTCCCACTGGCTACCTATTGTACATATGGCTATGTAAGTTTCCATGTCACTCTCTCCATACATCTCAACTTCTCCTCCCCTTTCCCCATGTTCATAGTCTGTTTCCTATGTCTGTTTCTCCATTCAAGTCTTTTAATCTATTTTTGAGTTAATTGTTCTGTCTAGTGTAAGATGGGACTCTAGTTTTATTCTTTGTACACGGCTGTCTTATTTTCCCAACACTATTTATTTAAGAGGTCATTCTTTCCTCCCTGTATATTCTTGAGTCTCCTGTCATATACTAATTGACCATATATGCATCAGTTTATTTCTGGGCCCTGTATCTTATTCCATTGATCTGTGTGCCTTTTTTGACTACTTCAGCCTTATAATACAGTTTGAAATCAGGGGGCATGGGACCTCTAGCTTTATCCTTCTTTTCCAATACTGCTTTGGCTATTTGGGGTCTTTTGTGGTTGCATAACATTTTAGAATTGTTTATTCTATTTCTGTAAAAAAACACCATTGAACTTTTGACAGGAGTTGTACTGAACTTACTGATTGCTTTGGGATGCATGGACAGTTTCCGTTCCGTTCAGTCGCTCAGTTGGCTTAAAGCTCAACATTCAGAAAACGAAGATCATGGCATCTGGTCCCATCACTTCATGGGAAATAGATGGGGAAACAGTAGAAACAGTGTCAGACTTTATTTTTTGGGCTCCAAAATCACTGCAGATGGTGACTGCAGCCATAAAATTAAAAGACGCTTACCCCGAAAAGTGTCTGACTCTTTGCGACCCCATGAATCGCAGCACGCCAGGCCTCCCTGTCTATCACCAACTCCCGGAGTTCACTCAGACTCACGTCCACTGAGTCCGTGATGCCATCCAGCCATCTCATCCTCGGTCGTCCCCTTCTCCTCCTGCCCCCAATCCCTCCCAGCATCAGAGTTTTTTCCAATGAGTCAACTCTTCGCATGAGGTGGCCAAAGTACTGGAGCTTCAGTTTTAGCATCATTCCTCGCAAAGAAATCCCAGGGTTGATCTCCTTCAGAATGGACTGGTTGGATCTCCTTGCAGTCCAAGGGACTCTCAAGAGTCTTCTCCAACACCACAGTTCAAAAGCATCAATTCTTCGGCGCTNTCCCAGCATCAGGGTCTTTTCCAATGAGTCAACTCTTCGCATAAGGTGCCCAAAGTACTGGAGCTTCAGTTTTAGCATCATTCCTTCCAAAGAAATCCCAGGGTTGATCTCCTTCAGAATGGACTGGTTGGATCTCCTTGCAGTCCAAGGGACTCTCAAGAGTCTTCTCCAACACCACAGTTCAAAAGCATCAATTCTTCGGCGCTCAGCCTTCTTCACAGTCCAACTCTCACATCCATACATGACCACAGGAAAAACCATAGCCTTGACTAGACGGACTTTAGTCGGCAAAGTAATGTCTCTGCTTTTGAATATACTATCTAGGTTGGTCATAACTTTTCGGGGTAAGCGTCTTTTAATTTTATGGCTGCAGTCACCATCTGCAGTGATTTTGGAGCCCAAAAAACAAAGTCTGACACTGTTTCTACTGTTTCCCCATCTATTTCCCATGAAGTGATGGGACCAGATGCCATGATCTTCGTTTTCTGAATGTTGAGCTTTAAGCCAACTTTTTCATTTAGCCATATTGATTCTTGCTGCTGCTGCTACTAAGTCACTTCAGTCATGTCCAACTCTGTGTGACCCCATAGATGGCAACCCACCAGGCTCCCCCGTCCCTGAGATTCTCCAGGCAAGAACACTGGAGTGGGTTGCCATTTCCTTCTCCAATGCATAAAAGTGAAAAGTGAAAGTGAAGTTGCTCAGTTGTATCTGACCCTCAGCGACCCCATGGACTGCAGCCTACCACGCTCCTCCGTCCATGGGATTTCCAGGCAAGAGTCCTGGAGAGGGGTGCATTGCCTTCTCCAGTCCTGACTCTTAGACTACATACATGAGGACGGGCCATCTACACTGATTTGTGTCAGCTGAGTGGTGGTATCCTGAGAAATAACTCTCTCTGATTCTCACTCAGGAACTCCCTGAGACCCAGGAACTGAGCTTACAAAGTTAGGCAAACAAAAACCCCTTGTTTGGGTCACAGCCACAGAAACCAGGTCAGCAGCCATAGAGTCAAGTGTGCCTTCCACATGCAGAAGCTCCCATCTGGGAGAGAGTGGTGCTGTGGACCACAGCCAGGAGCAGGGGGTGGAGTGGGGACAATGACAACAAGAAACAACAACAACACACACTGCCTTCGGGTTTTAGCAAGGCGGAGGGCAGGGGCAGCAAGGTGGCCTCTCAGCCTCCACAGCCAGAGACTGTCCCAGCAGGTCCCTGCCCTCAAGCCAGGGCTTCAGAATCGGCACGTCTCTCTCACAGTCTGGGCGCTCTGCAGAGGGGCCGCTCCTGCACCATGGAGGGATCTGCACGTGTGCCCTGTAAGACCACATCTCAGTCCACCGAAGCCCTAAGTACTGTAGGAAAGGGCCCCGCTGGTCTTCCAGCCAGATGTCTCAGGGCTCATCTCCTGGGGGCCGGACTTAAAGGTCAGGGTGCCCAGTATGAGGAGGAGCTCTTTGTTCCGGGGAGCAGCTCCAGGTTCTGAGTTCCCTCCGGATAGTGCCTGGGCGACCTGGAGGCGGGTCTGCGGTGAGACTGTATCTCAGGTTTCCTTTTCCCTTCCGTGTGCTTTTGTCCTTATTGGGAAACCTGGTGTGGAGGGGTTGCTCTGCCTGAGAAAACTGTCCCCTGGGTGGCTGAATGTTTGCCACATCTACTGAGGAGGTGAGCTCAGGACCTTCCTGAGTCACTGCCATACAATCAGTAGAGTCTTAACTGCTGCAGTCTGGTCTGACACCCAACCCTTCCCTTCTTCTCTCACCAGAGCATCTCCTGGAGGGGAGGGGGAAAGGAGAGATCAACCACAGGTATTTTTCCAAGCAGGACCCTGCAAACCAAGTGCTGAGACTCAGAGTTGATGTCAATTGGCAGGGACCGGGCAGTCTGTCTGCTCTGATGTATTGCATGTATGTTAGTTACTTAGTCATATCCGACTCTTTGCAACCCCATGGACTATAGCCAACCAAGCTCCTCTGTCCATGGGGATTATCCAGGCAAGTACCCTGGAGTGGGTTGCCATGCCCTCCTCCAGGGGATCTTTCCAACCCAAGGATTGAACCCAGGTCTCCTGCATTGCAGGCAGATTCTTTA
This sequence comes from Aepyceros melampus, assembly GCA_006408695.1. NCBI lineage: Eukaryota > Metazoa > Chordata > Mammalia > Artiodactyla > Bovidae > Aepyceros > Aepyceros melampus. The sequence goes on along the minus strand of SJXQ01008945.1, from coordinate 46,304 downwards.
CCACCTGACCCAAAAGAGAAGACCCTCTCATTTGTTGGTCTCAACATAAGAAAATGTAAAAAAAGAAAAAAGTGTGTTATTTTGTCTTTAAAAGGAAGGGTATCTTATTTGAACACAGTTTGTGTAACTAAAACATATAACTTCCCTATTAGAGTATATTTTTTACAATCAGAGCAAAGCTTTCTTACACTGGTTTGTTGGCAGTCAGCTCTGAGCAAATTTTGTTTGGGGTCAGTTTCTGGGGGGTATTGTAGATACTAAACATATCTACAAAGGCAGTGATGGAGCATTAAAAAGTCACTGCTCTGCTAGTGAGGATAGCAAGTTATACATGTTCTATGAGATGATGGTTTCAGGTAAAGGGCCAAGATTTGATATAAACTTGTGCCTAAGAGAAGCAATATGTTATTTTAAGGTTTAATATATATTTACAACCTAATTAAATTCAGAAGAAAATAAGTTTAAATGCATAAAAGTAAACTGGTTCACTTCTTAGTAGCTTTATTAATAGCCTAAAATGTACTGGCAAAAATTTCCAGTACAATATTATATTACTTATAGGTGTTAACTAACCACAGTGCTAATTACCAAAGGGAAAATCTTACTTGTTATATGATTGCTGGAATAAAGTTTTCCTCTCTGTCACCTCTCCTTAGATATATCATGAAAGCCTAGAAACCTAAGGAAAGTTTACCACTAATTTTAGCTAAACCTCTTTGCCCTTTTAAGGCATCACCCACTCATATTTATTTAAGAAGACATTAACAAAGTTGAGATTTTCATAATGAATTCTAGGCTCTGGGTACATTTTGCATTTTGAGTTTTAAATAAACAGTTCTCTTAAATGTCAAAGGTTTTAAAAATACAGGAATAAGCAGAGGACAAGCCCCTCTCATTTCTTTGGCTCTTTCCTAAAATGTCAGACTTACCACTTTACTCATTTAAGATATTCTGCAGAAGTGTTTGTTTAAATCCATATTTTTCAAACCTGACCACTCATTAGATTGTGGCCCTTTTAAAAATTAAAGCTTTCCATGCCTGACTCTGTTCCTTTGAATTAGAATTAACTTGTTTAACAAACTTGTTTTGGGGAAGTTCAAGAACAGTCATGAATTGGCTTAATCCACCGTCCCACATATAAGACACACCTCCTGAAAAGGTGCTACAGCCAGTCTTTTTACCTTCAACAGATGATTTTCTTTTCTTTAGGAACTGCAGAATGAAAAGGTGAGATGCCAGAAAGCTTTCCTGTGGATCTATTTGGAGAGAATGGTAGAGAATTAGAGGCGGGGCTCACCTCCTGACTCAAACTGAGGGTGTGAGGTTCCCGCCCAAGTGGAAGGCAGGGTTATCTTTAAGCAATCTCCTATTTTCTGTTGCTTCCTTTTTAATGCAAAGGAAGATATGGTTTTGATTTTCAAAGATCTTAGGAAAAGGAAAATGGAAACAAAGGGAACCACAGAATCCAACTATAGCCACAGAACATAAAAATAATTAAGAGGCTGAAATGAGGAAGGTTTGGATGTAGAGGTGGGGTGGGTGATGAGAAAAGCCCTACGTACTGTTTCGTTCCTGCAGCCCTGGCCTTGCCAGTGAGGTTCACCGTCAGTGCCTAGTCTGTCTCAAAGCTCAAATCCAGGATAACACCTTTGAAACAAGGGTCATTTTATGGCTGGTGTACTGAGAAGAACACGAGGAAGAGTCTCAGACACAGACAGCTGTAGACACTGGTTCAGCTGTACTTGGTCTCCTCTTGTTTTGTAGCAAGGGTGGAAAACAGGACAGAAAACCTTGCCCCAAGGAAGAGCATCTCTGGGATTCTCAAGTTCTGTTGCTTGGGCAAACGTGCACATGAGCTCTGCAGACGCAACTTCCCAGCTGTTTGACGACAAGAGGAACAAACTTAGACGCGAGTGTCCTGCTCTGCCTCCCTGAACTGACATTTCCAAAGGTATTTGGTTTGTATTCACTGCATAATAACACCTTGTTACGTAGGGTCTTAATACTAAGTCGAGGGACACTGGCAGATGTTAACCTTATTAAAGCAACCAGGCTTCACAATCACAGTTCAGCTTATTGCAGTTTAATGAGCACTGTGGCTAGTTAAGAGACTACAAATGAGATCGTATTCCTCCAAACAGTTATGCTGACATTTTACACGTTCCTAAGGCGTCCTCAAGAAGCCTGCCAACAAACTTAGGAGAATGCTACTCACATTTGGTGGGCTTCAATGTTAATTGCTCTTTTAAAGAAAATAGAACACAATGAACCACTAAGTTATAAAGGTTGTAGATGCTCAATTGTAACGTTAAGTGCAGACATAATTTATTTCATGTTTTGTACACCACTGTTACTAGAATTCGCTATTTTGTGAAATTGAAAACTGCTTTTGAATTTCCTATTCCAATGAGAACATACCTCTACCTAGCAAGAAAAAATATATATATTTTTTAAAGTACATGCATGTTTTACTTTCTGCTTTCTGATGTCCTGGACAATTGTGTAAATATTCTGTATGCATAGAGTGGGATAAATATTTTCTTTTAAAAATTTGTAGTAAAGTGGCTTGTGAGGAAGAGGAAAAAACAGCATTATTTTCCTCCTAGTCATTAGACTCATACGTTTGGATTTTCATGATTGTTACAAAGTATAATAATGAATTTGTCTAAAAGACACCTGTATGGTAGGTAAAGACCTCAGTTACCTGCCTCTCCTGCTATCTGAACAGAAAAAGAGATGAAACAAGATTTAGTGTATGTCATATGATTAATGTGAAAAAGGTAACTTTTAAAACACTTATTTGCAAACTGAAGGTACTACTAAATAGCCTGAACCATAGTAAATGGTAATCACTTTAGTTTGGTTCTGATGCATCACACTGGAGGAGGTGTGGAGCAGAGGAAGACAGAGGCTTTAGCTGCATTTCCTCTCACCCTGCCATCCCCTCATAACCTCAGCACAGTCTTTTTAGAGGAAAACCAGTTCTGGACGCTGTGCCAGCTGAGGGGATTAGAGTGTCATATAGTATATGATACTTCGGAAAATATACATGTATGTACAATTTTTAAAATATGTTGCTATTGGTAAGAGACACATTCCCACACAGGAGATTTCAGCCAAAAAAGGTAATTACTTCTAAAAATGTTTGGCATCCCATATGCGCGTCTTTTGTACACACTTCTTTTGTGCTGACTAAGTCTTAGGGTAAGAAAAAAGAAGGTCAAATTTATTCAAGTTTTATATTTTTCTTCTAACATTAATTTTATTTTTCTAATTTAGATCTCTCACTTAGAACCAATTAGTTCTAAATGGGTTTAGATCTATTTACTGTTGTGTCCTGACCCAATCTGTCTCATTTGAGAAAGCTTTACTCAGCACTTCTGCTAGGCCACCCAGTGTGCGCAAGGGAAAAATTCAAATAAAAATGAGGTATGGTCCCGGTGTAAGGAACTTGGGCTACCGCAGGAGAAATACTGATCACAATCCACAAAGTCACAAAGAACAGGAGGCTGCCTTGCTCTCCTCACAATCTAGACAGACACTGTGTCCAAAATTAGTTTTACTTTGTAAGAGTATTTTTGAAAACTGAAAACCCAGTTTTAAAATGATTACAGACTTTACAATGAAGATGACCTTGGAAACAAATAGAATCCTGGCTAAACTGGGATGTTTATCCTATTAGAATCCAAGCTAATCAAGGAGAAAGAGCTGACTGACAATGCCCACTCAGGACACCAGCTGTCCTTCACTGACTCAACCTGAGTCTAAGTGCCTAGAAGCGGGACGCAGAGTGGCTACAAGAGGTCACGCACACACAGAGGAAGGCTGGACGGATGCACGTTTTATCCTGTGCTCATCTCCATGTGTCCTCTGAAACCAGTAATGGACAGAGTGGTTACTGAGAGACAGTTTCTATAGTTTTCAAAATGAATATTTTCTCTCAAATGTCTATAAATTGAAGGGAAGCTGATGACGCTGGGCTAGATCAGTGATGCCTTATTGCAGCACCCATGAGGTGATGCCAGCCTGGAGCCCTGTGAACTCCCAAACTTGGTCTCTGCAAAGGACTCCAGGTAGAAGACGTTTGTTTGGGTTTTCCAAGAAGAATGGTACTATTAGGAGAGAGGAAGAAGAGGGGAGTAATATTTACCAAACATTTACCAGGCATCCAGAGTGAAGCTCAGTGATGCATAAAATCAAGTGGAATCCAGATTTAAACTCCAGCACCAAGCCTCATTCATATTTTTATCACACTGACTTAATAATTATAGTCTGCTTATAGCCAACACTTAAAATAACAGAAATGCATTTTCTCTATATGTCAGAATTAAGAATCTAAGTAGAATATAACCTTTATTTTTCTCTAAAGTATAATATCTCTACTAGAAAAAATGAAAACAGAGTTACACGGAAGGTCATCAGAGGTACTGTGTTCTAGTATATTCCAGATTAGCATAAAACATGAGTTATATTAGTGGTTGCAGGTTATTTAATTTGATAGATGTTCATATGTACTAATAACTGCAGGCATTTTTCCTATGTTTACTCTTTTTTCTTTACTAAATCATGTGAAATACGACTCCTATCTTGTACAGTGGAGACACCCAGAGAATATTGCCTGAATTCTAACTTGCATAGGAGCTTCGTGACCTGTGATTTAAAGAGCTGGCAAACTTCAGTTAATACCAGTGCTGGTCACTATTTATATATTAACTCAGTCACCTTTGTATTTCACATTGTCCCAATTCTAAAACTGCCAACTGTAAAACCCAGGTGTTAATTATAAAACAGTTGCTAAGAGCCTTCTCAGTGAACTCCAAATATATTCTGAGAATTCCACAAGATCTCATATGGAAAATTTTCCAAAGTGTCAAGCGTATGAACTGTTCAATGAAAACGAGTTGGTGATTCCTGGTAACAGTGGGTTAGTAAAAGTAAGATTCCAAATGTGCCTTGACTTCCATGCAAAACAATTCAGCCGTCCAGTCAAGGAATGCATGTCTACAGAGTTTTACTTCCTGGGGAAATTATAATTACAGAACACATAACTTTCCTTCCTTGCTCACGAGAAAAAAGGTGTGCTAAACTTCCTTAAATCATTGATGTCTGTGGGAAGAAAGTGCCCAAGTTTATACAAAGGTTTACATAAAGCAACGTAGTCAAAACTGAGTATGTGAAATGCGATCGGCAGGAGGTTGGCTTTGACTTGAGGACCTTAAAGACCCCTGTGCCCTGGCCCAGAGGTGAGAATACTAAGTGAGGGGACCAGGAGGGTTTGGCTGCAGAAAGTGGGAGGGTCTGGTGAGGAATAAGCAGAGTTGCTGCTACTGACCTGTCTCTTTCCCTTGAGGCATTAACTGGAGCCACTGTGGGCCTGGACCCCGAGTGCTGGGGTCAGTTTGTGGGTTCTAAGCTGTGGCTTCTGTGCAGGCTGCTTCCTTTGATTATCTGGAATGGTAGGAGCTGGGGGTGGGGTGGTTCTTTTTGAGTCAAGGGCAGGAGCTGACACTTAGCAACAATTAGAGACTTAAACGTATGTGTTATCGTTTCCACCTCAATAGTCTTGCTTGGATCACAGAGTCCAGGGGGACTGCCCTTGCTACCAACAGGACTCTGTGGGTACATCCAGGCATCTTCATGAGTTAGAGTTGCCCAATACATCTTTGTTTTTATACAAAGTAAGATTCCTCAGGAGAGAAGTGCGTTATTGAATGTGACAACAATATCTGCATATTTAATATTCTACCATTCTCTAACAAAGCAATATTTTTCTTGCTTCATAAAAGTAGTATTCTTGTCCAGGGAGTATGAGAGTGTAGAATAAGCTAGATGGAATTTTCCATAAATGATGAAATTATTTTTATTTGAGTGCAGTAAATATTGAACCAACATTCTGACAGAGTAAATTAATCTCCTAAGATGCATAAATTGTTGAGAGCTTATTGATTCTCTGAGAAATAGTTATCTTTGAGAGAATAAACCAACCCAATTTAGTTTGTGAGCGACAGACGGTATACAGCAGCCCAATACAAAAAGTACTGTTTTGATGGAAATAGTTTTGCCTTTTTGGAAAAAAATCACTCTTAAATCTTTGTTCTAGACAAAAAACTGGAGACATGTGGATGTATAAATAACATGTAAATGCAGCTAAGCTGTATCTCTGGTTTTCTTTATAAAACATTGGTTTACAAGCTATTTTAAATTTTAAATTGTTTTAAACTTCAAAGAGTTCTACCACCAGTCATTTAAATAAGCAGACAATAAAATGAATGCAATTATACATATAGAAGAAAACAACAGAAAGCAGACTCTTAAATATTGATAGCCCTTTCAGAATGATAATATAATTTTAATGCTTTTGAAAATATTTTTCAATGTGAGCAATTATGCTTTAGCAATTGTGTAAGAAAAAGCTATTTGACAAATGATAAGAAGACATAATATGTATATGACTAACAGGGGTAAAAAAGCACATTGTAAAACAAAATATTCAATATATTCCATAAGATTTCAATTTTGTCCGTGCTTGCAGGTGTGCCAGGCAGGGGTGAGAAACGATGGTGTTTATGTTTATTTGTGAGTATATATGTATAAAAATGGAAAAAAGGAAACAAAAACAAAGATCACAATACTGCCAATCAAGGTGTAATTTTAATTCTTTTTCTTTGTGTTTCCAGTTGTTTCAAGGAATCTCTAATATTACTTTTATAATATAAATGCCGTTGACATAGTTTTAAAGCATTATATAGTTTAGTTAAACACTCAGAATGAATCTATCTTGCTAAATTACTAAGTCCCCAGATTATTTTAATTAGATTCGATGAAAATGTCCTCAGTTCAGTTCAGTCCAGCCCTTAGTCATGTCTGACTTCTTTGCAACCCCATGGACTATAGCACGCCAGGCTTCCCTGTCCATCACCAACTCCTGGAGCTTACTCAGACTCATGTCCATTGAGTTGGTGATGCCATGCAACCATCTCATCCTCTGTCTCACTTCATCTAAAATTCTTCTTCCATCTTGTGTAATGAATATTGATAATGACTGTTGTCAAGTAATATTAAAAACTTTAAAATGTATGAATATTTCTGCCCATAAAATTATAAAAATTGCTTCATTTCCTAGCAAATGTGTCATTGAAATATCTGATAGAAAGGAGTTTTGATTTAAATGTACATGATTTTAATGTGCTCTCCCTCCAAAGAGTGGGCTTCCATGTATATTTTTATTGGCTATTAAATTCTGTTTATTAGTATTAAAAGTATTTGGTAATGCATAAAGAAAAGACTTCCCTGGTGGCTCAGATGGTAAAGCATCTGCCTACAGTGCGGGAGACCTGGGTTCGATCCCTGGGTCAGGAAGATCCTCTGGAGAAGGAAATGGCACCCCACTCCAGTACTCTTGCCTGGAAAATCCTATGGACGGAGGAGCATGGTAGGCTACAGTCCATGGGGTCGCAAAGAGTCGGACATGACTGAGCTACTTCACTTTTAAAGAAGACAACTAAAAAGAAAAACCTAAACCCTTGAATAGCAAACATGAAGATCTGGCTTAGAACTTAATAAGATTTTTTTTCTATCGCATACCTAAATCTTTTGTACAGCAGTATGCATGTACACAATTCTGAGTCAAAACTCATAGCAAGGGAATCTTATAAACAAAGAAAAGGGTAAATTTAACCAAACTCTAAACAAAACATGTTTTGTACTGAGCAATAGAGCAAATGCAAAGACCAAAAGCTGCTAATGACAGAATGGCACCAGGTAACCTCAAACATGTTATTTTCTCATTTGTTCTCATAATTTTTCTAAGCAATGCATTCAAGTTGTTTAATGAGACAATGAAATTCAAAGTGAAATCACCCATAATTTAGAGAATAGAGGAATTGATTCATTTGTTTTCCCCTAGCCTCTCAAAACTATGACTTCACTGTGTACCAAAATGAACTTAACAGCTTAGACATATCCTCAGTAAAATGCCAGTAAAATTATCATAATATATTGACTTCAGTGTGTCCTTGACAGTGGTATTTCTACACTTGATCTTAGCCAAAGGCCAAGAAGCGATAACAGTGGCATTTCTAATTAAAGGGCTGAAACTATAACATAATGATAACCTGGTTTGGTTTTCTTAAACAGTCATGTCCATTTGTAGGATATTAGTTTTACTGTAGCTAAGCAATGCCCTCACTGTCATAAATTCCCCCAAATGCATCTCAAATCTCACTTAGTGTCTGAACAATAAAAACATCATGTCAGGTAGGCACTGGAATTTAGCATATGCATTGTTTTAAGACCATAAGAATTAAAAGGGGACCTGCAAGACATACAGTGAAAAAAGTTAAACTGATCTAATCAGTAAGAAGGATAGTCAGATTAATGTTGCATGAGGGGTAACAAGCACAGCCACCTCACCACGAGATAGATTTGAACACCGTTTTAAGTTTGCATACACCATGTCTCTCTAGGTCAAAGGTTATGATCCCTAATACTGCACTGCTAGCCAGGGTGTGTCTACTCACCTGGTGAAAAAGGTGACTGACTGGGCCACTTGAGGAATTGAGTATGTTTGTAATATGCTGTTTATCTTTGAGTGGTAGTTTTCAAATTTAACAATGAGGACTTTATATCTATAGTTTCTCTTTTTGCAAAAATGTTTCTGTTGTCTACAGGAAAGCAAGAGTCTCTTGTCTTGGCTTCCATCTGCCTGGAAACAGACCTGCTCCATTTGGATTTTGGGTAAGAATTCATATTAAAATATCTGAAAGAGATGGGAATACCAGACCACCTGACCTGCCTCTTGAGAAATCTGTATGCAGGTCAGGAAGCAACAGTTAGAACTGGACATGGAACAACAGACTGGTTCCAAATAGGAAAAGGAGTACGTCAAGGCTGCCTTCAGTTTTGAAGACTTCAGCGGACTGTGGCCCCTTCACCTGTCAAAGCAATAAAGCTATTCTTCTCTACTTCAGCCAAAACTCTGCCTCTGAGTTTTAATTCAGTATTGGGGTCTCAGAAGCCAGATTTAGCTTTAGTAAGAACATTGAGAACACTGGGATCTGGGTGCAGAAAGATGCTGGAGAATAGAGCTGGACCAGGAAAAGAGAGCCCCTGCCTGCCCCCATGCATGGCCTCAAATGCCTGGAACAGCATCAGTGCTCTGTGTGAATAGAGAGAAGCCCCACTGTGAGTCACTTTCTGGGAACAAGTTTCATTCCTAGGGGACCTCACCCACTTTTAGAAACACCAGGCAGCATTTGCTTAAATTTCCGCAAATAGTACTTCTCTCCCTGCTGCCTGCTAGCACCCCATTCTGCCTTCTCTAATTTCTTTTTTCCCACTTTTGGAAACACAAGTTTTGGAAATTCCTCTATTTAGGACCTGGTGAGGTGATTGTAGCCATGAAATTAAGACGCTTACTCTTTGGAAGAAAAGTTATGACCAACCTAGATAGCATATTCAAAAGCAGAGACATTACTTTGCCGACTAAGGTCCGTCTAGTCAAGGCTATGGTTTTTCCTGTGGTCATGTATGGATGTGAGAGTTGGACTGTGAAGAAGGCTGAGTGCCGAAGAATTGATTCTTTTGAACTGTAGTGTTGGAGAAGACTCTTGAGAGTCCCTTGGACTGCAACGAGATCCAACCAGTCCATTCTGAAGAAGATCAACCCTGGGATTTCTTCAGAAGGAATGATGCTACAGCTGAAGCTCCAGTACTTGGCCACCTCATGGGAAGAGTTGACTCATTGGAAAAGACCCTGATGCTGGGAGGGATGGGGGCAGGAGGAGAAGGGGACAACAGAGGATGAGATGGCTGGATGGCATCACGTAATCAATGGATGTGAGTCTGAGTGAACTCCGGGAGTTGGTGATGGACAGGGAGGCCTGGCGTGCTGCGATTCATGGGGTCGCAAAGAGTTGGACACAACTGAGCAACTGAACTGAACTGAACTGAAATGCATAAAAACATTTAAGTTCTGCACTAAAAGTAATTTAGGGAATTTTCATACTTGCTCCTGCTTTATAAATTATATGGCAGGCTATTTTATTTTTTTGATAACTGCAGAACTATAATTAGATAAAGCACTCTGGGAACTGAAAAACTCCATGTGTCTTGGCAGTTCCCCACTAACGGTTTTTGGCAAATTATCAGTGGGTGCTAAAAGTGTATGTAGGTGAAGATACTATGGGAAGAGAAATATTTATGTAGACTCAAAATCTCAACACATTACTTGTTAGTTATGGAAAGGCAAATAAGTGGCTTTTCAGTTGAAATGTAAAGTTCCGAGTTATTCTCACAGGTGACAAATCCGGTGCTTCCTGCAGTGATGGGCTGAGTAGAATGGCGACGCCAATGCTGAGCATTTTGGCACTTCCCAGCCCCCAATTAGCTAAGGATGTAATCAGGCAAACCCTAACTAAGTCACAGTTTATAAAAATATCTGGTCTTTAATCTTCACACGAAAGAGACAGAAAGACTGTCTCCTATGAAGGGAGATGAAGATGGAAACCAAGCTAAATGTGTAAGGCTGACCTGGATTCTGGAGAAAAATGAATGACATCTGTGAGATGATTGGAAAATTCTGAATTAGGTCTATAAAGTAGGTAATAGAACTGAATCAGTGCTAATATCCTGATTTAGATAATTAGATGGTGGTTATGAAATACAAATCCTTGTTTTCTCTCTTTAACATTTCAGGAAAATAGGACAAATGATTAACTAAATTTGATAAAACATTATTGGTCAGTTTTGGTGAAGGATACATGGGCATATCCAACACTTGTAAGTCTGAAATAATTTCAAGAAGAAAGTGTGCATCAAATTGCTCTATAGTTGTTGTAGTTGTTACTATTTCTTTCAGAGAGAAGGCAAATGGGGAAAAAACAAATCCGTGCCCTGGATAGTTAACTTTTGTATGTAGACTGCCTTTTTTGTTGAAGTATGGGTTCTGTAATAAACAGGATTGGATGTCTTGGGTTGGGCAACAAGTTTGTCCTGTAAGATGGCACAGAAAAACCCAAAAGAACTTCTTGGCCACCTGATTTTTATGTCTGCAGATTGACAGCTGAGTGAGGGATCCTGCTCTGTAGTCAATGGATGCAAAAGCCTTTCTGTTTTCTGAGTTTGTTTTTTTTTTAATACCACCCCTGCTAACTTACACTATCGTCAGATCACTTTAACTTTTATATTAGGCAGAGTCTGAATTTTAATCAGAGCACATATATTCAAGCAAGTGAAAACATGCAAATTTTGAAATATTTTGTGTGTGAATTCCCATGAATGTTAGCAGATTCACTGACAGATTTTTCCTATAAAACTGGTGGGTTTTTGGAGGGAGTGTTAAATAAATCTATGTGTTAAAAATGCTTTAGGGCATTTGTATCTGAGATGCAATATCAAGATGATATACTCTGTTTACTGTTGATTTTTGTTCCCCAAATTTGATTAAAAACAACTTTTTCCAAATTGTCTACATCTTTGACAGTCGGTCTGGATTCAGTTTTCCCCACACCCTGATTTTCACTTTCTTACTTCACAACATTATAATGCTAACCCCAAAACAAACAAAAAGCATAATAATTCTAGTGTCATCTTTACACACAGATCAAATCTGAAGGGTGAACTTTCCAGGATATTTGAAAGCTCCACACCCCCTCATTACCAAATGTCTAATTTGAGTCTCAGAAAACACGAAGCAGCTTGTTTAAACCAGCTAAATTAAATGTTTACAAATGATAGCCAATGTGAAGAAAAATCTTCATAATCTGACTATGATAAAAGGCCAAAAGCTAAGTACTTGGTTTAGGGAATTGCATTTAATGATAAAAGATGAATATAATCAGAAATGTGTGTGTGCTCAGTTGCTTAGTTGTGTCTGACTCTTTGCAACCAGATGAACCATAGACCACCAGGCTCCTCTGTTCATGGGATTTTCCAGGCAAGAATACTGGAGTGGGAGGCCATTTCCTACTCCAGCAGATCTTCCTGAGCCAGGAATCAAACCTTCATTTTTGTGTCTTCTGCACTGGCAGGCAGATTCTTTGCCACTGAGCCACCTGGGAAGCCCATAATCAGAAAAATAACCTCTGTATCATATGGATAAATAGATATGATCTCTAGGTTCCTAAGAAGTTAACTACACTTAAAAACAGTATATTAATGTTAATGTTTACAAATCCAAGCAGTGTAAATTAAAGACACTTTCTTTAGTAGAAGTGATATATTCTGAATGACTTAGTCTAAAAGCTGAGTATTTTCAATTATTTTCATAGTCTAAATCTTCTACACACTATCTACTTCAGACTTCAATGATAGCAAAAGGCAGTGATCGGAGAACTTTGAGACATAAGGCAAGTTATAAGACAACTCTTCAAAGAATTAAAAATGAATGTCACCATTAGACAAACTAATACATCAGCTGATGTGCAGTATTAACAAAGCCTAATATATTACCTGACTTGGGTGAAATGACCAGAGCCCCATCTCTTATCAGCACTCATTGCTGATTTCCTGTCCTTATGCTTCTCAGGGAAGAAGAAACAAGAAATGGTTTGGAATGGGAGACACAAAGTAGTTAAGGAGTAATTTTCATCTTCACCAGCCAATATCCATGTGAAGTAGAAAAGGTAAATATTGATTTAATCAATAGCTATTTCAGAAATACTGCTGCTAAACATAAGAATGGCCACACAAGTTATAGCTCCTACTACAGCTATGATGATCACTTTTACTAATAACTCAACTGTGTTGAAAGACTACTGTGTTGCAGACACTTTATAGCACTTTGCTCATAAAGTGCTATGATGTAGGCACTCTTCTCACCTTTGTTTCAGTACTAATGCCAAAGTTGATTGCAATCTGTGGCAGACCACAGCAAGTACTAAGTGCTCGCATGCCATTATCTTAATGCATCCCAGCAGAACTCTTTGAAACAGAATTCTAACACAGAATACATATGTGAGGTTTGGCAGTTTTTCTAAATGCATCTGGGTGCCAGTAATGATGATGGTGAGTCGTCAGGTACCTGGCAGCCTTCATGGTCAAGAGCGCAGGTGAAGGGTCTCGTCCCTTCTGTGTGGACGTTGATGGGATTCTCTCTTCTCTCACTCAATTTTCTCATGGTTTTGTCAAAGGTCATTTTATGTTCTATGTCCTGGACCATCTCTGGACTTTCTCTTCTGTCTACTGGACTACTCCTCTATCCTTTCACCAGTTCCACACCACTTTATTTCTTTTAGCTCAATGGTGAATTTTTGAAACATACATAAATTCTCCAACTTTGTTCTTCCTTTTAAAAATAATGTCAGCTATGATGGACCCTCTGCCATTTCACATATATTTTAGAACCAGCATATCAATTTCTACAGACACCAAAAAAAAGGAAGAAAGTTAAAAAAAGGAAAACCGGTTAGCTTCTTGGACTTATGATTGAAACTGCATTCCTTCAATAGACTATCTACAGGTAAGAAAATCTACATCTTTAAAATACTGTCTTCTGAGAAATAGCATATGAAATGCATTATATGTGGAATTTTAAAACCATGATACAGATGAACTTATTTGCAAATCAGAAACAGACTCACAGACTTAGAGAGTTTGGGACAGACACGTACACAATGCTATATTTAAAACAGATAATGAACAAAGACCTACTGTGCCGCACAGGAAACTCTGCTCAATGTGATGCGGTGGTCTGGGTGGAAGGAGAGTTTGGGGGAGAAGGGAGGCATGCACAGGTATGGCTGAGTCCCTTTGCTGTCCACCTGAAACCATCACAACACTGTAAACTGCCTATACTCCGAGGTAAATAAAAGTTTAAAAAAGGAAACAGAAACAGTTTTACAAACCTAAAGAACCACTGACTTCTAACCCATGATCTCATCTCTGCCCCTCCTTCTGTGTAGGTGTTTATAACTTCTCAGTTATGTATTATAGTCTCAGCACACAGTCTGGCACATGTTTTGTTAAATTTATTCCTAGGTATTTCAGATTTTTATGCCAGTATAAATAGGACAATTTTTAAAGTTTCATATTCCAATCCTTCCTTGCTGACACTGATTTAAATTGTGTCCTTGTAGCAGGCAGCATCTTTACCTTTCCTATTAGTTCCACTGGATTTGCACTTTGCCATGGTGATAACATCATATAAATAAAAATATTTTTATTTATTTCTGGTCTCTAGATTTGTTCCTTGTTTCATAGCACTGGCTAGGAATTTGAATAGAACTTGTAAACTTAGGTATTTTTGCCCTGGGTTCTGATCTTATGAGGAATCCATTCAGGCTTTCATCAGTGAAAAATGAGCTATAAATTTTCTGTAGGTGTCTTTACTGGGTTGAAGAAGTTTCTGAGAATCTGTACCATAAATGGGTGTTAATTTTTGTCAAAAGCCTTATGTGCATCTATTGATATGATCAAGAATTTGTTTTCAATTTTAGCCTGTTGACTGTGAACGACACTGGTTTTTAGATGTTAAGCCAGGCTTCTCCTGGGATAGGGCCCACTTGGTCATGATATGTTATCATTTTTAATTAATATAAATTGCTGGATTTGATTTACCAAAATTCCCTAATGTGTTTTGTGCTTCCATTTTCATTGAGGGCAAACTGTTTTCTTAGGTTCCTTGTGGTAACTAACTTTGACCCTTGGGTTACTTAGAAACTTATTGTTTACTTTTCAACTATTTTTCGGCATAAGTTTTTATTCATTTTTAGTCTGATTCTGTTGTGGCCAGGGAATATATTTTTCATGACTTCAAACATTTTAGTTTATTAATCTGTTTTTTAATGACCCAGAATATTCTCTGTCTTGGCTGAATATTCCTCGTCACTTGAAATGAATGTGTATTTTGCTGTCCACAGAGGCATGTTTTAAAAAGAGCAATTAGGTCACGTTAGTTAATAGGGTTGATGAATTTCCATTTCCTTATTAATTTATGTCTACTTGTTTTATCAATTATTGAGGAGGGTTGATGACATTTCTAACTATAATTGCAGATTTATCTGTTAAAGTTTTCAAATCTATCAATTTAGGGGCTTCATTTATCTTGAAACTCTGTTATTAACTACACATGCATTGAGGACTGTTCATTCAACTAACCTTTTTGTTATGTACTATTCAACTATTTTTATAAAATACCCCTTGTTCTAAAATCTTTCCTGTCTGGTACTTATATAACAGGGGGCTTCCCTGGTGGCTCAGTTGGTAAGAATCTGCCTGCAAGACAGGAGACCCAGGTTTGATCCCTGGGTCAGGAAGCTCTCCTGGAGAAGGAAATGGCAACTCTCTCCAGTATTCCTGACTGGGAAATTCCATAGACAGAGGAGCCTGGTGGGCTACAGTCCATGGATAGCAAAGAGTCGGATACGACTGAGTGACTTCGCCGCCACCACCATATGACAGCCCCAACCTTCTTTGATTAGTCTTTGCAATATGTAGCCTTTTTATTTCTACCTTTCCTGTATCTTTACATTAATGTAGATTTTCTAATAGAGTGCATATAGTTAGGCTTTCTTACAAATGGTAGTTTTCCCTTTGGTTGGGGATTTGATACCACTTAATCTTTATAAAATGAATACAGTTAGGTTTAAATAGACGGGTTTTTTTTCATTTTCCCCTCTATTTGTCCTCAGTGCTATTTTCCTTCTTGTCACCTTCTTATAGGTTAATGCATTTTGACCCAGAGGGATGGTTACAGGGAGGAAGGAGGAAGGGGGATTCAGGATTGGGAACACATGTACACCCATGGTGGATTCATGTTGATGTATGGCAAAATCAATACAATATTGTAAAGTAATTAGCCTCCATTTAAAATAAATTTAAATTTTTTAAAAATAAATAAAATAAAAACCTACTCTGTTATTCAATTATTACCTAAATCTTACTCTTCTAATGCTATATTTTAGTGACTAGCACAAGTTATATTTTCCTCCCTTCTCCTCTTTTGTATTTCTATTGTCATGCATTTTGTGGTACCTATGTTGTAAACACTAAAATATATTATTTTTGGTTTAAACAATTACTGCATAGTCAATTAACTGTTGAAAGGGTTAAAAGGAGAAAATATATTCACATTTAGTCACATATTTACCATTTTGAGAAAAAGCACTGGCGTCCTTATAATTTTGCATTCAGTATTCTTGTATTGCCTAGATAGGTTTTTTTTTTAATACTTCTTATACTGTTTTCATCTGCTGGAAAGGAATTTTAATTTGCTTAACAATTTATTGGAATATAGTTGTTTTACAATGTTGTGTTAGTTTCTATTTACAGCAAAATGAATCAGCTTCTCTATACATAAATCCCTTCATTTTTGGATTTCCTCCCCATTTAGGTCACCACAGAGCACTGAGTACAGGTCCCTGTGCTGTAGAGCAAGCTGTCATTACTTATCTCCTTTATACAGAGTAGTTTGTCTATACGCCAACACCAGTCTCCCAATTTATCCCACCTCCCCTATCTCTCCTTGGCGTCCATACATTTGTTTTCTACATCTGTGTCTCTATTTCTGCACTGTAAATAAGACTGTCTATATCATTTTTTCCATATTCCACATAAATGCCTTAATATATACTATTTGTTTTTCTCTTTTTGACTTACTTCACTCTGTATAGTCTCTAGGTTCATCCACATCTCTACAAATTACCCAATTTGATTCCTTTTTAGGGCCGAGTAAAATTCAATCATATGTATGTACCCCATCTTTATCCATTCCTCTGTTGATGGACATTTAGGCTTTTCCATGTCCTCGCTAGTGTAAAGAATGCTGCAATGAACATTGGGGTGCATGTGTCTTTTGGAATTATGGTTTTCTCTGGGTATGTGCCCAGGAGTGGGATTGCTGGGGCACATAAATTTAAGGCCAGATATTGTAGAGGAAAATATAGGCAGAATACTCTTTGACTAAATCACAGTGCAGTCTTCTTTGACCCATCTTCTAGACTAATGAGAATAAAAGTAAACAAAAGTTTTTGCACAAACCATAAACAAGATGAAAAGACATCCCAAGGAATAGGAGAAAATATTTGCAAAGGAAGCAACTGAAAAGGGAGTAATCTCTAAAATATACAAACAGCTTATGCAGCTCAGTATCAAAAAGCAAACAACACAATCAAAACACGGGCAGAAAGCCTAAATTGACATTTCTCCAAAGAAAACAGACAGACGGTCAATGTGCCCATGAAAAGGTGCTCAGCATCACTCATTAATAGAGAAATACAAATCAGAAGCACAATGCGGTGTCATCTCACACTGGTCAGAATGGCCATCATCAAAAAGTCTATAAACAATACATTCTGGAGAGGCTGCAGAGAAAAGGGACCCTCCTACCTTGTTGGAGGGAATGTAAATCAGTACAGACACTGTGGAAAACAGTGTGGCAGTTCCGTAAAAGACTAGGAATAGAATCTTAACTTTTTTGAAAAATATTCTCACTGGGTATAAAATTGACAGCTGTTCTTTCCCCTTTTTGTACTCTGAGATCTGGGTCTGTTGTCCTCTGGATTGTACAGCTAGTCTCCTGAGAGCAACTCAGGTATCATGTCCATGTTTGTGCACATTGTATGTGTTTTGTCTGGATGTTCTCACTTGATTTTCAAGAATGTGACTTCAGAATGACTTACTGTGGTTTTCTTTATGTTTATTCAGTTTGGTGTTGATTTTGCTTCTCAGATCTGTAGGTTTACACTTTGTATCAATTATGGAAAAATTTCAACCAGTACTGAATTTTTTTTTTTTGTCTGTGCCTTACAAATCTATACGTATATATTAGACAACTTGATTTTGTCCCACAAGCCGACAAATGTTCCTTCTCACTTGTGTTTTGGTTTCTTTTTCTTTTTCTCTGTGCTTTGTGAACAGGACAATAAGAAATATATTGGAAACTTCTGGGGAATGGTAACATGATTATGGACAGTAGAATTGTGGGAGAGGGTGTGCTAATCACGACAATTAAGTTGCATGCCAGGTGTGAACTGAGCAACAAGGGCAAAATGGAAAAGAGGAGGAAAGCCAGAGGTGGGAAAGCAAAGCACAGAACAGGACGACCTAACAGTTACTCGGAGCCTGCAGGGACGGATCAATGTAAGATGTTATGGGAGAGACGGAGCTAAAGGGCCCTGGAAATAAGGGAGAGGTGTTAGGTTCTGCTGTACATTTAGAATGCAATCCTTCCTGCTGGGGAAGGGGAATTTTCTCAAGAAATTATTTTAAATATTTTTCTTGCTTTTTATTTAAATGTGAATGCTGGACAGAGACTTTTTGATGTAGCCCTGCTTCAGGAAACAGTGTTGAATTATTGGTTTCATGCATCAATTGCTGAATACGTCTAAAAAGCAATATAACATTCCTACAGAAATAAGAGAAGGACTGATCAGTTCTATTCTATCAACTTAATCACAAATAAAACAAGGATATATGATAGTTCATTAGGTGGAACATATGTGGATTTCATCAACACAGCTTGTACAACACAAATCTGAGTTTTGTATCCAGTTGTCAGTTTCCTGAGTCACTTCTCCTTTCATGGAATGTTCTAATTTTTCATGTTGTCATTGCTAGGAAATGAACAAAGAAGAATTTCCAGGGAACTGATTGGTATAAAATAAAGAGTAGGATAATTGATGAAAGACTACTAGGATGAGAAATTGTATAATAATTAAATCTGAAATATAAATTTCCTAATTTGGAAAATAAGTTTACTAGTACTGGTTTTTAAATTATGACATAGATGCTCTTAATATTTAGAGCAGAGGATAAATATTAACCATTGATATTATACAAATTAAAAGGCTAATATCATTTTCTTGTGAACAAACAGAAAGGTTATTAACAATGAGTTGGTTTTCTATTTTGGGTCCCCTAGTGCTGAGAACTTGATTTAAGAATGGGGTGGGAGATGGATGGTTTGTTAGGTCATCGGGCACAGAGGTGAGCACAAGGAGAAGGGAGGAAGGTCTTCTCACAGGGTTTGATGGTCTGTGCTGTAGGCAGTGAGGATTGATTCCACTGGAACTTCTGAGAAGTGTCCAAAATGCCCACTCTGATTGATTATACCCCTAGCAGATGGAGAGGTGAGGCTTTTATTGAATTTCTCCCCTCCACCACTCCCCCCAGTACAGACCTGGGACACAAGGTTTGCTGGCTGAGTGAGTGACTCTGAGTTTACAGGGAACTGCCCACCATGACTTCCCTGGAGGCTGTCCTCTGGGCACTAGATACTTCTGCTGTCAGGCTAAATAAAAGAGAGTTACTGCGAAATGGATAGGAAGCTTCATTCATCGTGACTCTAATAGTAATCAGAACCTAAAATTGACCTTCATTTATATGTAAGACTGCTTAGAGAAGAAAGAAAGATCTCTAGAAGTTCTTCCAGGTCACAACAAAATATTGACTATAAAGTCACTCATTATGCAGTCTAAAAATTAAGTTGATGAATTTGTAGCTTGATGTGAAGCAACAATGATAAAACTAGAAGAACTGATCCCCAATTCTGGTTTCCAATTAGAAAACGACCTGGCCTTAGCTAGTCTGCACAAAGGCTGAGAAGTCCAGCCAAGGATGGGAGACTCTCCAGCAGAGAACAAGCTGCCTCTGGATCAAGGTAAGAAGCAAAAAGGGAATCTTCTCTCCCTGAGGAGTCAGTGATTTGGTTGCCAGTGTCTAAACAAAGCCTGTGCCTTCAGTTCTGTGTGCTCTCAGCATGACAGGATTTCAGTACAAGCATGTCGCTTGCCTATAGCAATACTGCATGAAATATTGAACCATTAGGTTGTGACTCTGCAGGGAAACGTCTGATCTTTTCCTCTGTCATGGTTAAAAAGTTAATGCTTCTCTACCACTTTAATAATGCATTACTGAGCATTCCATAATGTTCCTTCCTCTGTATGTAATTAACATTTTCAATACTTTATTTTTTACTCCCCACTAACAAACAGTACCAGTAGAGATAAATTTTTCCATCAGTCATAATAGGTTTAATAATCGTGAAATATAGGAATTCCTTTAAAAGATTATTTTTCATTATTTTTCATTACTCTTCCAGAAAAAAATAAAAACAATAAAACAAAGGCAATCTAATATTCACAGCAGATGCTGAACTGATAGCCAAAAATCCCACAATGATTTCTTCTTTGGATCACAAAACAATCACAGCAAGAGTATCAGTCAGTTAAGCCTTAGTTTTGACTTAGAGAGATTTTTAAAACTTGATAAGCATTTGAAAATAATACTTATAATTTCCTCTTTTTAAATCAAAGTATATTTCTAAATCTATGGGCAGAGGATGAGATGATTAGAAAGCATTACCAACTCAATGGACATGAGTTTGAGGAAACTCCAGAAGACAGTGAAGGAGCGGGAAGCCTGGGAGGCTGCAGTCCATGGGGTCATAAAGAGGTGGACACAACTTAGCGACTGAACAACAAGAAGGGAGAGTCTCAAAGCTGTTTGTCTTAAGAAGACACAACTTTAAAGCTGAACCGTTTGAAGCAAACCCTACTATTTGGTGAGTGGTTGGTGGGGCCTGACCGAACGTTCAGTGGTTTCAGTGGACATCCTCCTGGTTCTTTCCAGTCCGAGAAGGCACGCTTCCTTCTGACGGGCATGCCCAGGGCCATGAAGACGGTAAGAATGCAGTGTGGGCGTCTTAACTGAATGAATGGGAGGGCAGCAGGGGCTTCAGTGGACATCCTCCTGGTTCCCTCCCAGCCTGGGAAGCCCGGCTTCCTTCTGATGTGCATGCCCAGGGTCATGATGACGGTAAACATGGAGCATGGGCATCTTAACTGAATGAATGGGAGGGCAGCAGGGGCTGGTTGGACGCTACTGGAGTCTGTTGAATGCACCCTTTCCTCCACCCTTTTCTGTGACGCCTAGAATAAGCATCTGAAAAATGATGAGTTGTCTAAATTTATAACCAAAGATAGAATGATCATGCAAAACATGCAGGGAGATACAACTATGCTAGGAGACAGCTGAAAAAATGTTTGAAGGGGAAAAAAATGTGTGTGTGCCCATGTGCATATATAATATATAACGTGCGTGTACAAGTGTGTGTGCATACATATAATGTGTGTATGTATGTACATATATCTAACAGAGAACATAGGATGGCTGCACAGGCAGAGGGGCCCTGCTGCTCCTCTCCAATGCCCAGGTTTCCTGGAGGAGGGACAGGAAAGGTAAGAAATTCAACAGAGAGAACTGAAGGCACATGTTTCCTGCTCTCAGTCCCGGGATTTTAGCAGGGGAGGGTCACCACCATCTCCCACACCCGCTCTCTGTGGGGCTGTAGGCACATGTAATCCCCAAGTGCCAAGTACACACCTCCTTATCTATGCCCTGAGCCCTTTTTGCTTCGTTTGGTTTTGTGACAGGCCTCTTCCAATCTCAGCTTTGGTGAGAGAATCCCAAAACTTGTGCTATCTTGCCACCTTCTGGAAAACAAAAGAAAGCCTTCTAAGCATGAATCTCTTAGAGCCAAAGTACACAGTCTCAGCTAAATAGGAAGGTGATGACTTCCTCAGATGAAGCAGCGGAGGGACAGATGAGCAAAGATCAGGAAAAATCGTGGTGCCATGGTGTCACAAAGAGAAAATGACAGTTCCCCGGCGTGTGAGCTTGGAGACTTGAATAGTGTCCTCTAATAGGCGAAGAACTCAAGACAGCTGTTGTGAAGAAATGCAGTGAGCTACTAGAAACTCAAAGATAACTCGATCCCAGAAATAACAATGATGAGCAGAAGAAGTATTTTATCAAAGATATTGCAATTATAAAAAGAGACTGAACAAGTGCTATACCTCATGAACTCAAAAATGAAGTGAAGAATGCATAAGAAAGCACTGGAAATTAGGCAGATGAGATGGAAGAGAGAATAAGTGATCTGGAAGATGGGAATTTAGAAATGATTCTGGTAGAAAATGAGAGATTTTTAAAAAGTGAAGAAACTCTGTGAGAGTTATTAGAGTCCATTAGGAAAGCAAGAATAATGGGCAAGTATTCCAGAATGGAGGGAGTTGGGGAGGGCAGAAAATTTGTTTAAAGAAATAATAGCTTGGAACTTGCAAAATGCGGAGTAAGATCAGGATATAGACATCAACAAAGCTAATAACACACCTTATCTCAATGACAAAAGACCACCTTCTCCCAGACACATTAAAATGAGTCTGGAAAGTCAATGATAAGGAATTTAAAAGGCAGTCAGGAAAAATGAGCATGTACCTTACAAGGATGCTACTTCCAACTAGGCTCTCAACAGGAACTGTGTAAGCCAGGAGAGAGTAGAAATAATATATTCAGAGTATTAATGATAACATTTGCCATCCAAGAATATTATACCCGGCAACATTATCCTCCAGATATGGAGAAGTGAAGGCTTTCCTGGGCAAAGAAGCTCAGGCAGGTTACCCGCACCCTGGACCCCCAGATCTACTGTACAAGAAAGGGTGAGAGGAGCTCTTCAAGGTGAAAAAGTCAAAAATACACAAAACTCTGAATAAGGTAATGAGCTGTCAAATTTTTTGAATAGTGTGATAAACATTATAGGGAAAGAATATTAAAAATAACTACACTACAATTGCATAACAAATTCACAGCATAAAGAGATAGCTTGTAACAGTGAAAATATGAACAATATATATATATATATATATATATCTCCAACACCAGAGCATGGAAATATATCAAGAAAGTAATAAGAGATCTCAAGGGAGAACCTGAGAACAAAATAACAGTAGGAGACTTCAGTACCTCACTGTCAGAAGTGAATAGGTTGTCCAGACAGAAAGTCAATATGGAAATAATGATCTTAAACTGTATTTTAGAACAAAAGGGTTAACAGACATATAGAATATTCCACTCAAGAGCCACATTACAGTCCCTAGGATCATATGAAAGGATAGAAAGCAAACCTGAGCAAATTCAAGAAAATTGAAGTTGTCCCAACTATTTTTTTTTTCTGACCACAATGATATGAAACTAGAAATCAACAAGAGGAAAATGAGATATAAAAAATGTGTAAGCAACATACTTCTAAACAGAGAAAAAGTAAAAAAGCAAATATATTAAATCTTGTGAGATAGAGCAAAATTAGTTTGGAGGAAAGTTTATAGTAATAAACAAATGAGTAAAGAAATGAGATCTCAAACAGCCTAACTCCCTACCTCAAGGAAATACAAAAAGAATAACTAAAGTCTAAAGTTAGAGTTAAAGAAATAATAATGATCAGAACAAATAAAGTGACCAAAAGAGTAGGAAGGAGGAATGGAATTCTTTGGTAAGGTAAACTTTACAAATATGTAGCTAACTGAGACAGAGTGGATTCAAAATTAGAATCAAAAAATCCATTACAATTGATGCTACAGAAATATATATGATGACATGAACATATATAATATATATAAGATCCCAGAGAGTCAACAACACTGTTGGAACTGATCCATAGTTTCAGTTAAATGGCAGGGTACAAAATCAACATACAGAAATGGGCTGCATTTTTCTTCACTAATGGTGAAACATTTGAAAAATAATGAAAACTATCCCATTCAGGTGGCACTAGTGGTAAAGAGCTCACCTGCCAATGCAGGAGACATAAAAGACGTGGGTTTGATCCCTGGGTCAGGAAGATCCCCTGGAGGAGGGCATGGTTATGCACTCTAGTATCCTGGCCTGGAGAATTCCATGCACAGATGAACCTGGTAGGCTCTGGTACACAGTGTCTCAGAGTCGGACATGACTGAAGTGACTTAACGTGCACATCTCATTCACAACAGTATCAAAAATATTTAAGAATGAATTTATTCAAGGAAGTGAAAAGTCTATACAATGAAAGCTACAAGACTCTGTTGAAAGAACCAAAAGACACACAACAAATGAAAAGCCTTTCAATGTTCAAGAACTGGAAGATTTACTATTGCTAAAACATCCACACCATGCAAACTCATCTACAGATACAACTCAACCACCCTCAAAATACCAGAGGGTGATTGAGTTGTATCTGTAGATGAGTTTGCATGGTGTTATTAGAAATAAAAGAGTCAACTCTAAAATTTATTTGTTGTTGCTGTTAAGTCACTAAGTTATGTCCGACTCTGTGACCACATGGACTGAAGCACCCACAAAAGAAAAGCCAAAGTTAAGCTATCTTGAGAAAAAAGAACAAATGTATCAGGTTTCTGATTTCACACTACAAATTCAGGATGATAAAAACAGTATGGTGCTGGCACAACCATAGATAACAATAATACAAAATAGAAATTCTAGAATTAAATCCTGGCATCTTTGGCCAACTCTTATTTGACAAGGGGGCCAAAAACTCTATTGGGGAAAAGATAGTCTTTTCCACAAATAGTGCTGGGAAAAGTGAAAACAAAACAAAACAAAAAAAACAAAAAACATGCAGAACAATGAAATTGGAACCCTGTTGCACATTACTCACAACAAATGAACTCAAACCAGATAAAATAACTTAACTATAAAATATGCTTCTAGAAGAAATCATGGGGAAGGAGTTCCCTGATAACTGTCTTGGCAATGAGTTTTGGAAATGACCCCAAAAGCACAGATCAACAAATGGGACTCCATCAAACACAAAAGCTTCTGCACAGCATGGGCTGTATACTTAGTCACTCAGTTGTGTCCAACTCTTTGTGACCCCCATGGACGGTAGGCTGCCAGGCTCCTCTGGCCTCGGGGATTCTCCAGGCAAGAATACTGGAGAGGGTTGCCCATGTTCTCCTCCCAACCCAGGGATCAAAACCAGATCTCCCACACTACAGGTGGATTCTTAACTGTCTCAGCAACATAAGAGACAGTTAACAACATGAGAAGACAGCCTGCAGAGTGGAAGAAATTTTCTTGCAAAGCATGCATTATTTTAACCCATAAATATAAGCATTCACATCCAAAATATATTTTGAAATTCTACAACTTAAAAAAATGATTAAAAAATGCACAGAACTAAATAGACATTTTCTTTTTCCAGAGGACATCAGAGTAGTCAACGCACATATGAAAAGAAGCCAAACATCACAAATCATCAGAAATGAAAATCAAAATCATGAGATGTCACCTCATACCCGTTAGAAAGTCTGTCATCAAGAGGGTGATACAGCAGGTGTTGGTGAGGATGGGATGAAAAGATTAGGCCAGTTTATATTCCCACTAACAGGTATAAGTTTTCCCTTTTCACTTTGGAAAACAATAAAGAGATTCTTAAAAAAAATTAAAAACAGATCTAAAATTCAATGCAGAACTTTCACTGCTGGGTATGTACCCAAAGGAAACAAAAACAGAATCTCAAAGAGATATCTGTTCTCCTGAGTTCACTGCAACATTCTTCTCAATTGCTAAGATATATAAACAAACTAAAAGCCCCAAAACAAATGAATAGATACAGGGTGCCCACTCCCATCACTATTATTATTCAGCATAGTTTTAGAAGTCCTAGCTATGGCAATCAGAAAAGAAAAAGAAATAAAAGGGACCCAGATAGGAAAAGAAGAAGTAAAACTCTCACTGTTTGCAGATAACATGACACTATAAATACAAAACGCTAAACATTCCATCAAAAAATTACCAGAGCTAATCAGTGAATTCAGCAAAGTTGCAGGAAACAAAATCAAAACACAGAAATCACTTGCATTCCTATACACTAACAATAAAATATCAGAAAGAGAAATTAAGGAATCAATTCCATTTGTCACTGTAACAAAAAGAATAAAATACCTAGGAATAAGCCTACGTAAGGAGACAAAAGAGCTGTATACAGAAAACTATAAGACACCGATGAAAGGAATCAAAGACAACATAGACAGATGGAGAGATATTCCATGTTTCTAGGTTGGGAGAATCAATACTGTGAAAATGACTATACTACCAATGGAACTATATATATACATACTATACTACCAATGTAATCTACAGATTTAGTATAATCCTTCTCCAATTACCATAGGCATTTTTCATAGAACTAGAACAAAAAAATCTTACAATTTGTATGGAAATACAAAAGACCCTAGATAGCCAAAACCATCCTGAGAAAGAAGAATGGAGCTGGAGGAATCAACCTTTCTGACTTCAGGCTATACTACCAAGTTATAGTCATCAAGACAGTGTGGTACTGGCACGAAAACAGAAATATAGACCAATGGAACATGATAGAAAGCCCAGAGATAAACTCACACACTTATGGATACCTTATTTTTGACAAGGGAGGCAAGACTATACAATGCGGCAAAGATAGCCTCTTAAATAAGTTCTACAGGGAAAAATGAACAGCTATGTGTAAAAGAATGAAATTAGAACACTTCCTGATGCCATACACAAGGATAAACTCAAAATGGATTAAAGACCTAAAAGTAAGACCGAACTCTATAAACCTCTTAGAGGAAAACATAAGCAGAACACTCAATGACATAAATCACAGCAAGATCCTTTATGACCCATATCCTAGAGTAATGGAAATAAAAACAAAAATAGACAAATGGGACCTTATAAAACTTAGAAGCTGTTGCACAGCAAAGGAAACTATAAACAAGGTGAAAAGACAACTCTCAGAAAGAGAAAAAAATAATAGCAAATGAAACAACTGACAAAGGATTAATTTCAAAAATATACAAGCAGTTTATATAACTCAATACCAGAAAAACAAACAATCCAATCAAAAAGTGGGCAAAAAAGACATACAGATGGCTAACAAACACACGAAAAGATGCTCAGCACCACTCATTATTAGAGAAATGCAAATCAAAACTACAATGAAATATCACCTTATACTGATCAGAATGGCTACATAATAATACAAAATATATACACACAATAAATGCTGGAAAACAGAGAACCCTCTTGCACTGTTGGTGGGAATGTAAAGTGATACAGCTACTAAGGAGAACAGTATGGAGATTCCTTAAAATTCTAAGATAAGATTACCACATAACACAAAAATTCCACTACCAGGCATATACTCTGAGGAAAACAAAACTGAAAGAGACACATGTATCCTAAAGTTCATTGCAGCTCTATTTACAATAGTTGGGACATGGAAGCAACCTAGATGTCCATCGACAGATAAATGGATAAAGAAGCAGTGATACATATTCGCAATGGAATATTACTCAGCCATAAAAAGAATATATTTGAATCAGCCTTAAGGAGGTATATGAACCTAGAGCCTATCATACAGAGTAAACTAAGTCAGAAAGAGAAAAACAAAAATTCTGTACTGACACATAGATATGGAATCTAGAAAGATGGTACTGATGAATGTATTTTCAGAGCAGCAGTGGAGACACAGACGTCGAGAACACACTTGTGGACACAGCTGGAGAGGGCAGGAGGGAGAGGGTGAGACGTATGGAGAGAGTAACGTGGAGACATGCGCTACCATATGTAAAATAGACAGCCAACGATAATTAGATGCATGACGCAGGGAGCTCAAACTGGGGCTTGGTAACAACCTAGAAGGGTGGGAGGGGGAGAGATATGGGAGGGTTGTTCAAGTGGGAGGGGACACAGGTAAACCTATGGCTGATTCACGTTGATATCTGGTCAAAACCAACACAATAACATAAAGGAATTATTTTTTCAATTAAGAATAAATAAATTTAAAAAGATATGTGATATGTATGCACAATGGAATCTTATTCTGACATGAGAAAGGCTGTCCTGCCTTTTGCAACCACATGGATGAACCTTGAGCACCTTATGCTTAAATGAGAGGTCAGAGAAACCCAAATACTTTATGATATCACATATATGGAATCTAAAAATGACAAACCTAAAATAAAAACAGAGGGCTGAATGATGGTTACCAGGGACTGCATGGACTGTGGGAGTAGGACTGATGTCGTTTAAGTGTACAAGCCTACAGTGAGTAATGACTAAGCTGCAGGGATCTAATGCACAGTAATGAATATGACAGCAATACTGCATTATAATAATGAATGTGATAAATATCACTGCCTTAGCAATCATAATAGAACACATAAATGTTCCTTCCAAAATGAAGAAAAAATTAAGACATTCCCACTAAAAAAAAAAAAAAAAGGCTGAGGGATTCCATTACTAGTAGAACGGCCGTGAAAAGAATGCTAAAGAAAGTTCTACAGTTTGAAAGAAAAAGATATCTGATGTTAACATAAAGCCACATGAAAAAGTGAAGCTCTCTGGGACAGGTAAACACATGGGTAAATTTAAAAGGCCATATTTATTGTAACATTATTGTGAAACTCCTCTTTCTGTTTTCAATATGATTTAAAAAATGCAAACGCATCAAACATGAATTATAAATCAATGTTAATGGTACATAACATATAAAGATGCAAATTGTAATAATAACCACATAAAGGAGGGGTGCAAAGCTGTAAAAGCACAGAGTTAATGTATTTTATTGACTCTAAGTTGGTTCTAATTTAAACAAGATTGGTATAATTTAGGATTTTACTGCAATTACCTTAGTAACCTTTAAGAAAAGAACTAAAAATATTCACAGGCAAAGAAATTAGGAAGGAATCAAAATGGTGCACTAGAAAAACATCTCACATGGAAATGGAGCAGCTGTGGGTAACTAAGGGACACACAGCATAGAGAAAGAGAAGGGCAAGATGGCAGAAGACCTGCAGTTTCAGTAACATTTCACATGTAAGTGGATGAAATTCACTGAGTGAAATAAGTTGCAGAGTGGGCAAAGCATTACCTAAGGACATGCATTTTCAAGAGACTCATTCAGACCCAAAGATAGCAACAGACTGATGATAAACACATGGGAAAAAAAAAAAAAAAAAGATATGCCATGCAAATAGAAATCAAAAGAACTGGTTGGAGTGACTACACTAATAACAAATAAGAGATATTTTTAAGTTAAAATTTGTTGTACAAAACAAGTGTATTATTTTTTGATAAAAGAGTCAGTTTATCATAAAATAAGACAATTGTCAATTTACAAAACACCAACATAAAAAAAAAAACCTTAAGTGAACGTATGCTAAGAAATAGAGGTAAATAACAGAATGAGAAAGACTAGAGATCTCTTCAAGAAAATTAGAGATACCAAGAGTATTCCATGCAAAGATGGGCACAATAAAGATAAAGAACAGAAATGGCATGGACCTAATAGAGGCAGAAGATATTAAGAAGAGGTGACAAGAATACAGAGAAGAATTGTACAAAAGAAGGTCTTAATGACCCAGATAACCACAATGGTGTAATCACTCACCTACAGCCAGACATCCAGGAGTGTGAACTCAAGTGGGCCTAAGGAAGCATTACTAAGAACAAAGCCTGTGGAGGTGATGGAATTCCAGCTGAGCTATTTCTAGTCATAAAAGATGTTGCTGTGAAAGTACTGCACTCAATATGCTGGCAAATTTGGAAAACTCAGTAGTAGCCAAAGGATTGGAAAAGGTCAGTTTTCATTCCAATCGTAAAGAAGGGCAATGCCAAGGAATGTTCAGACTACCATATAATTGCACTCATTTCACATGCTAGCAAGGGAATGCTCAAAATCCTTCAAACTAGACTTCAACAGTACATGAGCTGAAAAATTCCAGATTTTCAAGCTGGGTTTATAAACAGCAGAGGAACCAGAGATCAAATTGCCAACATCTGTTATATCATAGAAAAAGCAAGGGGATTTCTGAAACACATCCACTTCTGCTTCATTGACTACACTAAAGCCTGTAACTGTGTGAATCACTTCAGACTATGGAAAATTCTTCAAGAGATGGGAATACCAGACCACCTTACCTGCCTCTGAGAAACATGTATGCAGGTCAAGAAGCAACAGTTAGAACAAGATATGGAACAATAGACTGGTTGCAAATTGGGAAAGGAGTACGTTAAGGTTGTATATTATGACCCTGTTTATTTAACTTATATGCAGAGTACATCATGTGAAATGCCAGAGTGGATGAAGTACAAGCTGGAATCAAGATTGCTGGGAGAAATAGGAATAACCTCAGATACACAGATGACATCACCCTTATGGTAGAAAATGAAGAGGAACTAAAGAGCCTCTTGATAAAAGTGAAAGAGGAGAGTGAAAAAGCCGGCTTAAAACTCAACATTAAAAAAAAAATGATCATGGTATCTGGTCTCATCACTTCACACAAACAGATGGGGAAACAATGGAAACAGTGCCAGATTTTATTTTTTAGGGGCTCCAAAATCACTGCAGATGATTGCAACCATGAAATTAAAAGACACTCATTGGAAGAAAAGCTATGACCCACCTAGACAGTATATTAAAGGGCAGAGACATTTCTTTGCCTACAAAGGTCAATATAGTAAAAGCTATGGTTTTTCCATTAGTCACGTATGGATGTGAGAGTTGGACCATAAAGAAAGCTGAGTGCTGAAGAATTCATGTTTTTGAACTGTGGTGTTGGAAAGACTCTTGAGAGTCTCTTGGACTGCAAGGAGATCCAACCAGTCCATCCTAAAGGAAATCAGTCCTGAATATTCATTGGAAGCACTGATGCTGAAGCTGAAGCTCCAATAATGACCCACTGGGAAAGACCTTGATGCTGGGAAAGATTGAATGCAGGAGAAAAAGTGATGACAGAGGAGGAGATGGTTGGATGGCATCACAGACACAATGGACATGAGTTTGAGTAAGCTCCGGGAGTTGGTGATGGACAGGGAAGCCTGGCATGCTGCAGTGCATGGGGTCGCAAAGAGTCAAACATGACTGAGAGACTGAATTGAATAATATAGTTTTCTAATCAGTAGTTTTCTACCTAGATTAAAAGACAGAAATTCACTAAGTAGAGAAAATACAGATTATTTGCATAAATAATTTAAATATTATGTATAACATGTATAAGTGTATATGATATAATGTTCCATGGAAATATTATAGCTAGATATATAATCATTACATGTGAACATCTATAGCCAAAATATCTTTATGTGAAAACACTTGTGCAGAGAAGAGGCCATATATGCAGAGAGAAACACGCATATCAGCAGAGTTCCAGGGTTCCATGGGAAGAAGATGACTTGGTTCTTTATGGAGGTTTACAGCTTTAGGCATCTGCTGAGATAAGTAACCCAAGTTGCTAAATTCCATTTGAGACACATAAAAAAGGAAATAAAGTTGACTCTTATCTGACATGCTATTTTCTCTACTTTTATAATAGCCTGTCTGCCAACATCAACCAAATCAATAAAGGATCAGGGGTCTGAACTAAGAGTTTTGACATTATACACACAACAGTCACACAACTTCTATTACTCCAGTCTGTTCAATACAAATATCTTATCAATGAATGCTGTTCCGTCTCCTTTCCTCCTGATACTGGTATAGTGCCCCAGGAGAGATAGGGGATGGGGGTTGTGAGTAGTGACATCAAAACGGTTTCAGTTCAGTTGCTCAGTCGTGTCTGACTCTTTGCGACCCCATGAACTACAGCACACCAGGCTTCCCTGTCCATCACCAACTCCTAGAGTCCACCCAAACCTATGTCCATTGAGTCGGTGATGCCATCCAACCATCTTATCCTCTGTCATCCCCTTCTCCTCCTCCCCTCAATCTTGCCCAGCATCAGGGTCTTTTCAAATGAGTCAGCTCTTAGCATCAGGTGGCCAAAGTACTGGAGCTTCACCTTCAACATCAGCCCTTCCAATGAACACCTAGTTGCTCAGTCGTGTCTGACTCTTTGCGACCCCATGAACTACAGCACACCAGGCTTCCCTGTCCATCACCAACTCCTAGAGTCCACCCAAACCTATGTCCATTGAGCGGTGATGCCATCCAACCATCTTATCCTCTGTCATCCCCTTCTCCTCCTCCCCTCAATCTTGCCCAGCATCAGGGTCTTTTCAAATGAGTCAGCTCTTAGCATCAGGTGGCCAAAGTACTGGAGCTTCACCTTCAACATCAGCCCTTCCAATGAACACCCAGGACTGATCTCCTTTAGGATGGACTGGTTGGATCTCCTTGCAGTCTAAGGGACTCTCAAGAGTCTTCTCCAACACCACAGTTCAAAAGCATCAATTCTTCGGTGTTCAGCTTTCTTTCAAAGCTTGACAAGATGGACCTTTGTTGACAAAGTAATGTCTCTGCTTTTTAATACGCTGTCTAGTTTGGTCATAACTTTCCTTCCAAGGAGTAAGTATCTTTTAATTTCATGGCCTCAATCACCATCTGCAGTGATTTTGGAGCCCAGAAAAATAAAGTCAGCCACTGTTTCCACTGTTTCAAGAACTACTAAATATTAGTGTCAAAATTAGAGTGTGTACATATGCTTAAACCCACCAAGTTGTTTATATTACATGTGAAATTTTTGTATCTAAATTGTATCTCAATGAATCTGTTTAACAAATCAGAAAAGATATGGATACCCAGCTAATTAGTGCCACTTAGAAATAAATAGTGTCCCTTGCTTATTGACTACAGAGGATTTTAATATTGTTTAAAAGTCCATACTACCAAAAGCAATCTACAGATTCAATGCAGTCCCAATCAAAATTCCAATGGCATTTTTCACAGAAATAGAACAATCCTAATCTCTGTATGCAACCACAAGAAATCTCAAACAGCCAAAGCAATCGTGGGAAAGAACAAAGTTGGAAGTATCATATGCCCTGAGTTCAGACAATCAAATTACAAAACTATAGTAATCAAAGCAGTATGATATTGACATAAAAGCAGACATATAGATCAGTGGAACAGAATAAACCCATGCATATATGGTCAATGAATTTACAACAAAAAAGCAATAAATACACAGTGAGAAAAAGATAGTCTCTTCAGTAAATGGTTTTGGGAAAACTGGACCAATATCTTATATCATAAACAAACAAACAAAAAAGCTCAAAATAGGTTAAAGTCTTGGACATAAAACCTGACACCATCAAACTCTTAGAAAAAAACACAGGAGGTAAGCTTCTCGACAATGGTCTTGGTGATAATATTTTTTGATTGGACACCAAAAGCAAAGTTAACAAAAGCAAAAATAAATAAGTGGAACTACTGGAATTACACTGAGCTAAAAAAGCAAAACAAACAAAACTTCTGCAGAGCAAAGTAAACCATCAAGGAAATGAAAGGCAATCTTCAGGATGGGAAAAACATTTGCAAATCTTATATAAGATGAAAGATTAATATCTAAAGTATGTAATGAACTTCTACAACTCAACAGCAAGAAAATTATCCAACTGAAAAATGGGCAAAGAATCTGAATGGACATTTTTCCAGAAAAGACACAGATGGCCAGAGCCATGAAAACATGCTCAACATCATTCATCGTCAGGAGAATGCAAACCAAACCACAATGAGATTTCACCTTAGATCTTTCAGAATGGGCATTAGGAGAGAAAACAAGAAAAAAAAAGTATCAGTAAGGATGTGGAGAAAAGAGTGTGCACCGCTGGTGGAATGTAAATTTGTGCAGCTGCTATAGAAAACAGTATGGAGGTTCCTCAAAAAATTTAAAATGGGACTATCATATTATTTAGCAATCTTAGTCCTGGGTATTTATCCAAAGGGGAAAAAAAAAAAACCACTAACATGAAAGGTATTATGAGCCCCAAATTTCATCATAGGTTTGTTCCCCTATCTTGACTTTGGTAAATAACCTAAGTGTCCATCAGTGGTTGAATGGAGCAAAAAAAAAAAAAACAAAGAAAAAGGATGTGGGACCCACACATGAATATTATCCAGCCTTAAAAAATAAATTAACATTTTTTCATTTGTGACAACATGGATGGACCTTGAGGTTATTATGCTAAGTGAGATAAGTTGACAGAGAAAGACAAGACAAATACCATATGATTTCGTTTATACGTGGACTCTGAAATAAAAACCAAAACTACATATTGAGATAGACTGTTTTCTACAAGGAGGAGACAGAAAAATAACACCCCACCAAAAAATAAATAAATAAATAAATAAATAAATAAGATTCTGGAGATGTTTCATGTTCACAGTGGGGACAAATGTACCTTTTCCCATCTGAGAAACAACTTTTTTGGTTTTTTTTTTTGTCAATTCTGTTCATTCCATATATATTTACACATACCAGGCAGTGAGGCGGGAGACAGACAGGCAAAGATGTATCATGGTTTCAGGGCTGGGAATCTAAAGATGTGGACACCAGGGATCCTGCGGCCCAAACAATAAACCAACTTGCCTTTCAGACTCTCTGCAAGCATTTCAAACAGTTTTTTCTTTTTCTTTTATTCAAAAGCTCATGAATCTGAATTGCCTGGTGCAAGTTGAGAGAGCCAGTGAAGAACGTGTGTTGAACCTGAAGATGAGTTTCCCACCCCGGGAAGAACAGCGTGAGAGGTTCTGAAGCACAGCGGGGGCTGTGGGTGAGGATCGCAGGGCAGGGCCACTGCCAGGTGACGGCGGCTTCTCCCCTCCGGCCAGAGGAGCATTGCTCAAGGGAGCAAGGAACTCACTCCGCACGGCGTCAAACCACAAAATAGTTTTGATCTCTTTTCTTTCCTTTTGCTTTCTTAACACTCTGGGCAAAAACAGTGGAAGGCAAAACTGTTCCTGAAGGATGTCACTCTACAAAACTGAAAGTGTTATGTCAATACTACGACACAAGTGGTGTCAGAAAAGGGAACAAGCGTGGTTTGTGCCTGTACAGTCCGCTCATAGAATCTAAGTCCTTAGTCACCAGGGAAAAGGCAACATGGTGGTAACTCTGCAAGCAAATTAACCAGAATTCTGTCCCTGGATGAGCAACTACGATCACTACATGGGAGGAAAGAAAGAGAGCAAGTCAGACCAAACTACAGCCCTTGAGCATCATATTGGCAGTAAAACAATCCCCGGTTATTTAAGTATTAAGGGTAGCAAGTCTCCTTTCACAGTTTACATGTGATAACACGAATTCCCTGACTTCCTCTGTGTTAGGCTACACAGTCTCTGAAGTCAGAGTTTTTATTTATCTTTATTTTCCCCCTAAATCTTTTGCTCACTATTTTGAACACTGTAGTTTTAATCATTTTTTAATAAATGAAAGAATGAGCACATTAATGAATGGCAAAGGTGCCGTGTCAGGGGTTTTCATGCCATTAAGCCAATTAAATGTATTTGGAGAATTTGGAGTATTTATTTAGCAATATATTCAGTAATGCATTCAAGTCATGTACTGCATGGTTTTCAATTAGCTTTAAAATATCTCACAAGTCCCACTGATCAGCTGAAGACAAATATATCTTAAATTGTGCACTGGGGATATTTTGGAGTCTAGATTTTACAATGTAGAGTCTTTTCTACTTCAAAATATAAAATCCACAATAGTTTATTTTAAACACATTAAAGTATGCCAAGTAAAGAAAAAATAATAATGAGGTTTAAATTTATTAAAATGTATAGTGAATGGTTTCATTTAAAAAATTAAAACTGTATGTGTGTGTACCTTAATGTATATATTTGTTTCTATGTATAATTTTGATTGGAAAATAAAGGTATTATGCACATAACAAGAGTTTATTGTATATACTGCAATCTAAGTCAGACTAAAACTTAACGCTTTGAAGTCAATACTGCATAAAACTTTGGTTTTTAAACAAATTAAATAGAATCTTAAAATTTTAAAATAGTTTAAAAATTGAAGGTTTCTGTGTTAATTTATTCCTTGAATAATTTCTAACTCACCCTAGCTTTCATTTTCTCCCTCTTAAAAGAGGTTGGTTGAATTTTAAAGGAATTTAGTCAAACAGAATGACTTGAGCATTACTAGAATACACAAAGAACCTCCATGCTTTGCATAAATTATAGTCATTAATGGCACTGCATGAGGTTGCCTACTTGAATAACTTTTTTGTCAATAGCAGAAAGAACTTGCTTTCAGAAAGGAAGTTGTGCCAAAAATTCGCAGAAGAGGGTGACAACTCATTTTCATCTTAACAAACAAACATGAAAGTTTTTAGACTGTAAATCAGAGTAATTTCCTAAATTATACTTTCTGCTACTGTTCCCTCTGAAGTTTAAAGCTCATACACTAACGCTCCTCAGTCAAACTGGTGACAGGAAAAATCCCGTAGTCGCTACACAGTGGGTCTTCCCTGGACTTGGGTGATGATTTGTACAAGTTAACTCACATGCGTCAGCTTTAATTCTAACATGTTTTCCAGAGTGGGTCCCCTGTTCTGACTCAAGCCTCATGAGCTAGAAGAAAGAGGAACAAACCCTTTGCCCCAGGTGTTCCAGCCTGGAAAGAAAGAAATGGACACCACCACACGAGGAGGACCAGAGAGTCTTCCAGGTTCACTTCCTTACCCATTCAAACCCCAGAAGCAATCCGCGAGTTAGATGCAAAAAAATACTATTTACATTTATATATTATATTTAAGATTTCCCTCTATGCTTATCCTAAAACTGACCATAATTATTAAATCCAGGACATTTTTGGAAATCTGTTTCAATGTACTTGCAAAACATCCTGAATTTTCCACAAAAAGACTAATGTATTCAAATATTATTTTGTTGAGAATCCCTCAAGGTCACAAATTGAATCATATGTGATTCTTTACTAGCAGGATTATACACCAGCCATGCTTTGAATCAGTTAAGTAAAGTCATATTTTACAATAGTCCTCCTTCCTCGCTTTGTTTGTTCCCTACGTGTATTCATGGAAAGTCACTGCAGACAATCTATGTCCTCAGTTTTTTTTTATTTATTAAATTGATATCTACTTACACATTGTGTGATTCCAACTACGTAATGTTCTGGAAAAGGCAGATCTATGGGGGCAGTAAAAAGATCAGTGGCCACAGGGGTTGGGGAGGGGAGGGATGAAGGGAAGAAGCAGAGGCTCTTAAGGGCAGTGCAACCATTGTGTGTTATTCTATAGTGGATGTGTGCCATTATATGTTCGTCCAAACCCACAGAACGTTCTGCACCAAGAGTGAACCGTAGTGTCAACTATAAACCCCTTCGAGGTGACAGCAATGTGCGAGGTAGGTTCACTGATTATAACAAATGTACCCCTATGATGAAGCTTCCCTGGTGGCTCAGATGGTAAAGCGTCTGTCTACAATGCGGGAGACCTGGGTTCGATCCCTGGGTCAGGAAGAACCCCTGGAGAAGGAAATGGCACCCCATTCCAGTACTATTGCCTGGAAAATCCCATGGATGGAGAAGCCTACTAGGCTACAGTCCATGGGGTCACAAAGAGGCAGACACGACTGAGCGACTTCACTTCACTTCTTCACTTCACTTCACCCCTGTGATGAGGGATGTTGACAGTGGGGAGGTTGCATGCACAGGGCTAGGCGGTGTACAAGGAAAACTGCATCTTCCTCTCAATTCTGATGTGAGCCTGCTGCTGCTGCTAAGTCGCTTCCGTCGTGTCCAACTCTGTGCGACCCCATAGATGGCAGCCCCCCAGGCTCCCCCGTCCCTGGGATTCTCCAGGAAAGAACACTGAGTGGGTTTCCATTTCCTTCTCCAATGCATGAAAATGAAAAGTGAAAGTGAAGTCGCTCAGTCGTGTCTGACTCTTAGCGACCCCATGGACTGCAGCCCAGTAGGCTCCTCCGTCCATGGGATTTTCCAGGCAGGAGCACTGGAGTCGGGTGCCGTTGCCTTCTCCGGATGTTTGCCTAAAACGCTCTAAGAATCATTTTGTTTTGTTGTTGCTGTTGTTTTCTTAATTGCACTCTGGCTGAACCTGAAGGAATAAATTAGGGAGCACAGAGGTTTCAATTTCAGGCTTTACAATTAACTGTCATTTTTATAAGAAATAAATAAGTGCTCCTGTGATCTTTTAGGAAAGCATAATTTAGGGAAGATGAAATGCATGAAGAATAGATCCAGTTTTAGACAGGAGCAGGAGATACTAATCACAAAATTATTCTATAATAAAAACAATGACAGTCTAAGTGAGTAACAAGAAGAGACTAGGAACGTGTTATTTCTCAAAGAAGCTCCTAGTCACCTTGTATAGGTGCTCTCAGCTAAAAGACTTGCAGCAGAGAAAAGGCCAAGACACAGCAGTGTGCCAAGCTACCTACCCCGCAGCTAGGTGATTTCCCTTCCATATTTAATCAGTATCACACACATACAGACAAACACAGAAAAGCTTAAGTGGTGAATGAAGAAGAGAGAACACAAGAAAATCAACCTCCGTCGTTTACTCTATCAAATCTATAAACATCTTGGTTTTGGAACATTCATGCAACTTTGATTTTCTTTCATTTCTGCTACTGGTACACCAGGAGGAACAGAAGACCTAGTTCTAGGGGATAAATCATGGGTTTGGTTATTTTCAGGCTAATTTCATTGCTGGTTTCTCTTCTGTAAACACCGGCTTGCAGTATTTGGCATGCACTATGCATACTCATTATCTTTTCAATTAGGCTACAAGGTCCTTGAAGGCAAAGACCATGTGCTGTGTTTCTTGGTATCTACTACCCCAGCTTGTGCAGTGCCTGGAAGGCTGCACACACACATACACACACAGACACAAGTGCACAATCTGACTGATAGGTCTGTGACTGGATCTCAAAATATTACTTGTCTTCTACTGGAATCTCATGCACACAGATGCTAACTTAAGCTGCAGCATGCTACATACAGCATACGGAATGAATCAACTATTTCCAACTTGAGTTCAATGCCAGTGAACTGAATAAGAGGTCAATGGTTCAACAGAAAATGATCCAGAGATAATTCAAGGTCTCTGTCCAATACTAAAGCACTGAGGGCCCGCCTCACACTATTGTCACCTCGTGCACTGATAAAATGTTCTCAAGGGCAGTTTGGGGCTTGTTAATCCAGGTATCAAAGCAGACATGAGAAAGTCAGTACACAAGAGAACAAAGACTATGATTTTCATAAAGAAGAGAAAAAGCTGCATCTATTTTCATTTCCCTATTCTTTAAATGTTTAAGTTTTCATTTTCACCTTCTACCTTGAGTGTCTGAACTGCTCTGGGCTGTTCCAACTCCAGATATTTTTCCCTTCTGATCTAATGTCTTCTGCCTTTCCTCCTTCCATGCATCTTCTTCTCTTTGCCCATTTTCTTACACATGAGTACAGATGGCTGTACACTTTTTACTTCTGTCCCTGAACTTGAAGACACGGCCTTACAGCTTCAGAGGCCCCAAGGTGGGCTCCTATTCAACCTGCAATCACCTGCCTGTTTGAGTTCTTCATCCCAGGTCTTGCTGACGTGGCTGGAGACTTAATGAAACAAATGAAGCATGGGTGAACTCAGCAAATTATGAGAAGTTGACCAGAAGGTGAATCAGCAAAGATCAGGAAGAAAGAATGGTATTTAACACTATGTGAGAATTAATTACCTTTTTACACGAATCTAATCTGCTTGGCGTATATCTTTAGAGGGAAGGAAAGGGACACATTAGTGAAAGCATTCCTTTTTCTTGACTAACAGTTTACCAGAAAGTGCTCTCGTAGTTTATTCTGTTCCCAGGTGTAGGTACACAGGTACTGCCTGAACAGAGGGCTAAAATTCCCCTAATACTGGAAGAAGACATTCACTGTGGAACCCAAACGAGGCTGAAATTTTCCTTCCTTTATCAGCAGGTGACATGCCTGTTAGTCCAACGAATGCTTTTTTCCCCCTAAAAGGATCATTTTAGTCAAATGCATCTTGCAGATAAAACATTTCTAGTTAGCAAACATACTGCCTAGGCCATTGTTCACATCCTAAGAGAGTTTAACAATCATAATGAGAAAAGTGAAAGTGAAAGTTGCTCAGTCATGTCTAACTCTTTGCAAGCCCATGGACTATAAAGTCCATGGAATTCTTCAGGCCAGAATACTGGGGTGGGTAGCCATTCCCTTCTCCTGGGGATCTTCCCAACCCAGGGATTGAACCCAGGTCTCCCTCAGGAAGATTCTTTACCAACTGAGCCACAAGGGAAGCCCAAGTATACTGGAGTGGGTAGCCTATCCCTTCTCCAGGGCATCTTCTGAGCCAGGAATTGAACCACGGTCTCCTGCATTGCAGGTGGGTTCTTTACCAACTGAGCTATCAGGGAAGTTTAATAGTAAGAAGAGATCATTTGCTACAGAAGATGGCATTCCCTACACAGGACATGGAATGCAGTTTTATGATGCTAACCACTTTCTCTGTGGACACACTCAGAGAAATAAATAGTTACTGTTAGCCATTCTGCTTACTCTTACTATACCATCTCTTACACAGTATTTCTTTTCTTTCTTTCTTTTTTTGTTTTTACTTTACAATACTGTATTGGTTTTGCCATACATCAACAAGAATCCACCACAGGTGTACATAAGTTCCCACTCCTGAAGCCTCCTCCCACCTCCCTCCCCATACCATCCCTCTGGGTTATCCAGTGCACCAGCCCCCACCATCCTGTATCCTGCATCGAACAGCCTCAATGATTAAAAAAAAAAAAAAAAAGCTGAAGATGGGTGGGAGAATTTAGAATTATAAGAAAAAGGGAATAGAAATCATTGATCTAATACATGTGCATATTGCACCATTAATTATATTTGATCACAGAGTGTCTTTTCTTTCCAAGTAGGAGTCGTATAATTCTGATATTAACAATTTTCATTGTAAAATCTTTACATTGCATAATGCTTTACTTCAAAAATTTCAAGACCTGATGCCCTCTTCTTTACTCAAAACTTATTCAATTCAAAGCTGAGAATAAAACAAAACAGCCCAAGGAAAAGTGGCCAAGGGCATGAGTTTTTCTAAATAAGATATTCAAATGGCCAACACGTACATTAAAAAGAGCTCAACATCACTAATCATCAGGGAAATGTAAATCAATATCACAATGAGATATTACCTCACACCTGTTAGAATGTCTATTTAAAAATTAGGAAATGATAAATACTGGCAAAAATGTAGAAAAAACAAACCCTTCTACATTCTTGGTGGGAATATAAACTAGTACAGCCATCATGGAATACAGTATAAAGGTTACTCAAGAAATTAAAAAGACAACTACCATACAATTCCGCAATTCTGCTTCTGGGTATATATTCTAAAAGAAGACATCATTACCTTAAAGAGACACATGCACACTGATGTTCACTGAAGCATTATTTACAGTAGGCAAGATACAGAGACAAGCTGGGTGTCCATCAGTGTACTAACGGATAAACAAGACGTGAGGTCTCCCCCCCCTTCTCTTTCACACACGCACACACACACACACACACAGAAATATTATTCAGCTGCAAAAATAAGAAAATCTCTCCAACTGTGACAACACGGATGAACCTGAAGGTCATTATGCTAAGGAAAATAGCCAGACAGAGGAAGACTTACTGAATGGCATCATTTATACATGAAATCAAAAAAGAAAGTTAAGTAAAACTTCTAGAAACAGAGAATAGAATGGTGGTTGCCAGCGGTTTGAGGGGTGGAGGAAATAAGACGACCTTGGAAAACAGGTACAGACTTTCAGCTACAAGATGAAGATTAATGAGGCATGAGGACTGACTGTGCAACATGGTGACTGAAGTTGGAAATATTGTATTGTATAATTGGAATTTACTAGGATAGTAAAATTATGCATTCTCTTAAAAATAAAAGCAAAACAACAACAAAAACATGTGAAATGATGCCTGTGTTGACTAACACTAGAATGGATCCTTTCATGACAGGTATGTATATCAGACTCACAGTTTAAATATTTTACCATTTTGTTTGCCAATTATACCTCTATAGGGCTGAAAAAACAACAGCAAGGTAAACCTAGAGCAGGTGAGGCTGAACCGGGGGATATAAGGGAACTAACTGTCCTGGTTGGCTCCGTGCTCCCTCTCCCTCTCATTGTGACCACACAGACGCAGGGAACGCAAAGACCACCCACCTAAGCGGTAGCTCACACCTTCACTTCCGCCAGCACTGTCGGTGGTACTGGTGACCAAAGGTGTGTGAGACCCTTGTCTGCAAGCTTGCGTTTGAGTTTTACACCCTTGCCAGAGGGGATTAACCAGGGGACATCTCT
The DNA here is from genome assembly GCA_006408695.1 of Aepyceros melampus. Lineage (NCBI taxonomy): Eukaryota > Metazoa > Chordata > Mammalia > Artiodactyla > Bovidae > Aepyceros > Aepyceros melampus. Next base: position 4,387 of record SJXQ01008945.1, on the reverse strand, counting down.
ATACACCAGGGATGGCAACAGTCCCTGCTTCACTGTGTTGCTGTCGAGCTTAAATAAGATGAGGCATTAAAGGCACACATTGTCAGAGAAAGGAAATGGGAAAAATAGAGAAAATAGAGCATTTACATGTGGTCACTACTGGCACTCTAGTTCATGGGAGAATTATACACAATTTCCTAGGTACTGGGAACATACATATATATACATACACACACATATAAGATATGCATACATATGTGAAAATATAATTATATATAACTTGGTGTGACTATATATTAACATATATATGTAAGTACATATATAATGATATAGTATGATTATACATATAACTTATTGGGAATACATATATGAATATATATATACATATATACACACACACACACATAGGGGGACAACAGAGGATGAGATGGTCGGATGGCGTCCCTGACTCAATGGACATAAGTTTGAGTAAACTCCGGGCGTTGGTGACAAACAGGGAGGCCTGGCGTGCTGCAGTCCATGGGGTCTTAAATCAGACACAACTGAGTGACTTAACTAAACTGAATATACATATGCAAGTATATAGTTATAATTCCATATAGTTTATTGGGAATATATGCTATCTATATATAAAAGGATATATATCTGTATATAGCTATATATGTGTAATTTTATACATATATTTTTACAAATATATAAAATTATGTGTGCATTTGTGTGTGTGTGTGTGTATACATATTTCTTTTTTAATTTTGCAATAAACTACTTTAAAGTGCAATAAATGGTAGCAGTTTTTCATACGAAAATTCCCAGGAACTTGAAACTCCGTGTTCTCCCTAAGAACATGTAAGTGCAGATTGTATTGAACATGTTTACTAGGAAGCAACTTTGCTCATGTAGGAGGTAATAATATGAAAGAAGACAGCTGCTTTCTTGCTTCCTAGTCATGACATGGCGATCACCTCCCTTAGGGGAACATCTCAAGACACTGAATTCAGCAGCGCAGAGTGTGGCCGTAATCTACTTCTTCATGGGGCCCGGCAGCCTGGGAAACATAAACAAGCATCAACCTCTCTAACTTAGATTTGTGCAGAGCGGCCACCATAGTCAGCAGAGTGATGACCCAGGTGACAGCAAACTAAATCCTCGGTTCTGTAAAGTCACCTTTCCCCATCCAGCAGAAAGAGGTTAAAACTGGCTTCCAAACAGCCACGGCCGTTTCATATTTCACAGCCCAGGAGCAGTGACACGGAGGACAGAAGCTCATTTTTATGACGATGGAGTTTGAAATTCAGTAAAGAGAAAAGTAGAAGGAAATGGTGACCTGCTGCAGTATTCTGGCCTGGGAAATCCCCCAGACAAAGGAGCTTGGCTAGCTACTCTCCATGGGGTTGCACAGAGTCAGACACAACTTAGCGACTGAAGCAGTACCACCACCAAGGGTGAACAGAGCCGTCTTGGCAGTAGCAACAGGCACAGGGAGGGGAGGGGCCTGCAGGATGAGCAGAAGCCACCAGGGACACGTATGTGTGAGTCCTGCTGGTGACCCCCGACCTTGGCTGGGACCCTGCAGCGGTCCCGGGTATCACTATCTCTAGGGAAACCAGGAAGTACTAGCCCTACCAACTCTCTGCGTGCAAGCTCAATGGAGAGTAAGGGAAGCGCTGCTGCTGAGCAATCCAGCAAAACTCTAATTCCAAACCAATTCCAGATTAATTCTGAGTCACTGGGCTGGGTCACCTCCAGAGAGAAACCACATCTGAAATGAGGAGCTGGAGGGATACCAAGAAACTTTGTCCCT
>SJXQ01008944.1:143128-194475 GCA_006408695.1 Aepyceros melampus | reverse complement strand
GCATTGAAACATGTATAATATCATACAAGAAATGAATCGCCAGTCTAGGTTTGATGCAGGATACAGGATGCTTGGGGCTGGTACACAGGGATGACTCAGAGAGATGGTATGGGGAGGGAGGTGAGAGGGGGTTCAGGATTGGGAACACATGTACACCCGTGGTGGATTCATGTTGATGTATGGCCAAACCAATACAGTATTATAAAGTAAAATAAAAAATAAAAAAAAGAAGTACTTTTGCTTCATCCCATAAGTGTTATTGTGGGTCCTGTTTCTATTCACTTCAGTGTAATTTCTACTTTCCCCAGAGATTATGTCCTTAATCCATTTCTTATTAAGGCATGTGCTATGAAGTTTCCACATATTTGTGAATATCTCAATTATTGTCATCATTCATTTATAATTTTATTCCATTTTGACTAGAGAATATTTTTCATATTTCTCAATTTTTCTTAATTTATTCACATTTGTTTTATAGTCTAAATCATTTGATCTCCTTGCTGTCTAAGGGATTCTTAGGAGTCTTCTCTAATATAAATTTTTCAGTGCTCAGCCTTCTTTATGGTCCAACTCTCAGATCCATACACGACTACTGGAAAATCCATAGCTTGGACTTTTGATAGTTTATACAGTTTGTCTAGGTCTAGATCTCTTTGAAATTATGGTCTAAGGAATTTATGGAGCTTCTTGGATGTGAGAATGCTTTTCATCAAATTTGCAAAATTTGTGCTATTTCATCAAATATTCATTCAGCCCCTTTATTTTCCCTTTGAAATCATCACTATGTAAATATGAGTATCCTTGACGATGTCCCACAGATTTCTGAGAGTCTTTGTTTTTATTCAGTCCTCTTTTCCATTTATCAAATGATACTATCCATTGAACTCTCTTGAATATATCTAGGTCTAGATCTCTTTGAAATTATGGTCTAAGGAATTTATGGAGCTTCTTGGATGTGAGAATGCTTTTCATCAAATTTGCAAAATTTGTGCTATTTCATCAAATATTCATTCAGCCCCTTTATTTTCCCTTTGAAATCATCACTATGTAAATATGAGTATCCTTGACGATGTCCCACAGATTTCTGAGAGTCTTTGTTTTTATTCAGTCCTCTTTTCCATTTATCAAATGATACTATCCATTGAACTCTCTTGAATATAATTGTTTTTATGCTGTCTAGTACAAATTTCACATTTATTCTGAAGTGCTTTCTCAAAATGTTAAAAATATTTACACAGATCTTTAGTAAAATGTTTAAATTTTTAATTTAAATTAAAAATCAGATTAATTTGGAATTATTGGTATATGACATAAAGAAAGGAAAAAGTTGTATATTATTTCCAAATAATCATGTTTCCATTATTATAATCTGTCATTGAGTAATCCAAACTCCATCCCTCATTCAATGCACATGTGAAATTTGAATATGATAATCAAGCACTTGATATCTGCATATGATACATGAAAACAATGAATTGCAGACTTCATTAATTTGGGACTTGATTAAACCTTAACTGAATGTGATAGTCAATAATATAAATAGTATCATTCAATATAATATTTCTTGGAAAATTAATAATGTCACATGCTTAATTTACATTATATCAAACCATATAAACATTTTTAAAATTAATTATTTCAATTCTAATTTTCACTTGATAAAATTGGCATTATAGAAATTGCTAGCTTTCCACAAAAATCATTTCATTTTTTGGGGGGTACAATGACTGTATTTCCTAGGTTCCCTTGTAGGTACATGTGGTCATGTGATTGCATACTACCCTATGGAATATAAGTGATATTTTTATGTGCCATTATCATATATGGCCCAGAAAATTTTCCATGAAAAATCCCTCCATTCTCTTAACTCTTCCAGCTTATTGAAATAGTGTTAAATACTATGACACCAAAATCACAATTTAAGATATTATAATAAAGATTGCATTAAACTGAGTCTCTGAATAACTATTTTTAGTAGGTAAGTGGCTCCATACTGCCATTCCCTAGAACTGTTCTAGATTATTAAGCAAGAAATATACTTCCATTTTATTTAGCCATTACATTTGGAGTCTGCTTTGAAACTATAAATTGGAATGCTGCTGTAAAAAAATGTAAAATATGTGATCTTGTCATAGTGATTAGGAAGAAAATAGCAAAGGGGGGAAAAAACACTACAGGCTAGAAATCTAGAGATCTATCTAATGCAATGCCAAACTATGTTATAAAATTGCCACCTGGAAAAACTGAAAGACAGTCACTAGACCTACAGCTCTAAAGAAAATGGCTAGAAAAAACCAGCTATTCATTGTGTGTGTGTGTGTGTGTGTGTGTGTGTGTGTGGTCATGTCTGATTTTGCAACTATATGGAGTGTAACCTGCTAGGCTCCTCTGTCTACCGGATTCTCCTTGCCATTTCCTCCTCCAAGGGATCTCCTGACTCAGGGAGTGAATCAGTGTCTCCTGCATTGGCAGGGGGATTCTTTACCTCTGAGTCATCTGGGAAGCCCAGTCTTATGTATAAATACTGCTTATTCCTTTTAGTATAGTATCACAAGTAGAATTGAGCTCAGAGAACAAGTAATTCTTTGGCAAAGCAGAGAATAAGCTCATCAAAAGTTTGGAAAAAACAAAAAGGTTTGGACAGCAAACTCCCATTAAGATATTTTAAAATCCATGTAGATCTATGGCAATATAATGCTACTGCTGCTAAGTCGCTTCAGTCGTGTCCACCTCTGTGTGACCCCATAGACAGCCCACCAGGTTCCCCCGTCCCTGGGATTCTCCAGGCAAGAATACTGGAGTGGGTCGCCATTTCCCACTATAATACAAAGTGTTTATCTTCCCACCAAACACTTGTATTTTAAATGATTTCATGGTGACTGCCATTAAGTATTAATAAAAAGCATGAGAAAATGATGTCAAGAAACAGTAAAAACAAAGAAACCTTAAGAATTATGTCTAAGAGAAAGCTTTGGATATACTTTACTGTACCTGGAAATGATGACTAAGAAGTAGATCGATAGAATATCAGGATTTTAAGAAATTATATAGCCTAGAAAATGAGAAGGTATTCCCTCAAGTATCTTTGCGACAGTTGTAAATAAACCCTAAGCTTACAAGGGGCTTCCTTGGGGACTCAGACGGTAAAGAGTCTGCCTGCAATTTAGCAGACTAGGGTTTGATCCCTGGGTCAGGAAGATCCCCTGGAGAAAAGAATGACTGCTCATTCCAGTATTCTTGCCTGGAGAATTCCATGGACAGAAGAGCTATAGTTCATGGGATTGCAACAAGTCAGACATGACTGAGCAACTAACACATTCACTTTTCACTTTCCAAAGTTTCACAGAGCAGGAAAGTGAAAGTGAAAGTCACTCAGTCATATCCAACTCTTTGTGACCCCCATGGACTGTATAGTCCATCTAATTCTCTAAGTCAGAATACTGGAGTGGGTAGGAAACAAAAGCTACACTGTACCTTAAGCAAATTAGATTCTCAACACTTATTACAAAAGTGGGCATGGAAACTAGTAAGTAAGGAATAATTCCCCAGAGGGCAAAGCTGGAACCATTGCAAACACTTTGAGAGAACATTTAGTTTCTAATCAAAGAATTTTCATTTGCCTGGGTAAGATTGTTAACAATGCCTCCCTACAAAATAGAATCATTTTCTTCATCCTTGCAATTTCAGGGCTTTCTTACTTCCTACTTTTCCAATTCATTTTGTATAGATAACTTTTCATCAATCTACTGTTGTATATTGAGTTTGAAAGTGTAGCTGACTTATCTTTTGAGTTTTCAGGTCTTGAAACCAGAAGTAAGATGACAGGCATCGCATAGAAACCCTGCACGTTGAACTCTGCTTCCCTTAAAATCACTGTAGCTGTCTGAATGATATATAACTAATGGAATGTAATCAGAGGTAACTTGAGTCACTTATCGACTTTGATCATAAAAAAATTTTATGTGCTTGTTTTCTGAGCTGGTTAACTGAGATAGAGATGTCAAGAACAATCTTGAAGTCCAGTGTTGAAGATGGAAGTGACCCAAACAAGATCCAGTTGACTACATAAAACAGCCCACCTTCAGTGTCATCCAATGTATCCTTATCTCTCCATTTGTGATATGGCCCAAAGTTGGTATGTTTAGAGTAATTACATTTCTATGTTGTTGACTCATTATGTTGTATATTTATTTGCAATAGTGGTATAAACTACTTAATATTTTAGCCCTCAAATAACATAAACAATTTCAAACATAAAACCATATACTTTCAAAGGTCATTGTATTTACTAAATCTTATTCTTATAAAATAAATTAAAAAGTAAAGCAAGTTTTATCTTAGCATAAATATCCATTATACTGAGAATAGTATAGGATTTTATATCAATGTCTAGACCTTTTCATTATGGATCATACTAGTTAATCAATCGAATTTTGTTTTCAAAATTCTCTAATTTCCTTTGAAGTGGTTATTTACTAAATCTATACACTCTTTTTATTGCAGATTTTTGTTTTGTGTAGAGTTTAGACAGTTTTATTTGATATTATGATTTAAATCTTTCAGCATGGGGAAATACTTGTGTGGGTTTTGCTTTTGTTTGGTTCGTTTACTTTCTAATTCTCCTATTTGAGAAATAACTACTATTTTAAATGTCTTTAAATGTATAGATTTTGGCATGTTACATTTGGTTATATTTGTTCTCTGTGTAACATCCACTCTAAGCTATTGTATTAGTCTGTTCGATGATGTTTATGACAGTAAAAGACTCCCTATGGATAATAGCATGGGCCTTGATTACCATCATGGATGTTTCTCTATGGCATTAGGATATGAGGTTTCACTGCCCTTCCTCTCATCTAAGCATCCTTATGTCCATAAAGTTTCTCAAGAGAGAAGATAAAATTTCCAATCAAAGAAACCTTACATTTAAACAAGTTTTTAAAATAGTCTTATTCTATTTTCCTATCACAAAGAGAGATACAAGTTGCCCTTCATAAAATACTCTGCATATAGGTGAAGAAACTATGTAGTTGTCTTTAAGAAATTTCACCCTGTGAAAAAAAAATATATGGAGTGATAAAAAAAAAAAGCGTAGAAAAGTGAAAATATTAACCCTTCTGTCATATACATATTTACTTTCTTAGTGGTCTATTCTTCTTTATTCCCTTCCTTTCCAATCCTTTTCTGCTGTAATTGTGCAGAGTAAAACTGACAAATATTGGCTGAGAATATTGCCAGGTAGATAAATATCCTAATATCTGCCTATTAGGAGGCACAGAATCACAGAGAGAAAATGGCTTTTTAATGGCAAATGCAATATAAACTCAACACATTGGAAGTTAAAACTGATGACCTCTCACTTCTTGGATAATATCATTGTTCAGGAATTTCTCCTCAAAAGAACTATAGTTACTACCATAAGAAATGCTTTAATGCAATCAAGTAAGCTATATATATACATTTTAATCACTCATAAAATTCATATTATACTCTTATCACATAAATATTAAGATATTTAGCATAATGAATTCTATCAAGTTTCAGCAAAGACCTTTTCTGTGTGTATAATAAATATGATCTTTGATAATATTCAAACCATTTTATGACAAAATAAATTTAAATTATGTGCCTATGGCACAAACTAACTTTTTTTGCATTTGATCTATATGTTTGAATTCTTCCTAGATGCCTCAATTTTAACAAGATATTTACAAAATGCTTTTAAAACTGATTAGGCTGAGTTTGTTAAAGGTCAGCTTCCCCCTACCCACATATCTCACAAGATTATTAATGGACCTGAATTATTTTAACCTAGATAATGAATTGTACAATAAATGTGCTTCAACTTCTGATTTTTTTTTAATAAATCCAACATTTTACTAATTTTGGACACTTTTTCAAAATGCTTTAGCCTAGAAAATTGGATTTAAAAGAATAAATTATTCTTTGAAAATCACATAATTTTAAAATGAAAATAATGAAACTGATTGATATTATATACCCTTCTTTCCCAAATCCATCAAGAAATACCAAAAATTTCTTAGATTATTTTAAAGGTATTGAATTTTCATTATAAAATAAATAAGTGACTGTACTTTTACATAATATTTAATTTAAATGGAAGACCACAGTTCTGATTTAATCCAATCAGTACATCCATCTGATTGTAAACATTCATTCCAGTTGGGAAGTAAATTAAAACAGAAACTAAATTTTCAAAATTAATTTTTCTTGGAGCATAGAATAAATAAAAAGGAAAAATAAAGGGAGAATTAAAGGGTCAAAGTTAATAAATATTGTGCATATTCTCCACCTTATATACTGTATTTAGTCTCTTAAGTACGCAATTTCAATTAATCTTAACCATCTGAGCTAGACAGATATTGTTAGTCCTGTTTTATAAATGACAGTACTCAGTCTAACTGTGCTAAAATGAAAGTGTTAGCCATTCAGTCATGTCCGACTCTGCAACCCCATGGTCTGCAGCCCACCAGGCTCCTCTGGCCATGGAATTCCCCAGGCAAGAATACTGGAGGGGTTACCATCCCCTTCTCCAGGGGATCTTCCCAGCCCAGGGATCAAACTGGGGTCTTCTGCATTGCAGGCAGATTCTTTACTGTCTGAGCAACCAGGAAAGCCCCTTTATATCAACAATATCATAAAGATATTACTTTTGATGAATGAGTCAAAGTAGACAATTATGAAAATAATAAAAGTAGCACATACATGCATCAGACATTTTGTTTTAACTGAAAACATATTAGGATACATTCATTATTGGAAAAAATCTTTTTTTTTTTTGAGCATGAGTTTACTTATTTCAATTTCCTCAAGTTCTGTCTTACAAAGACAACTAAAATAAAATGTCATGATTTTATTTGCCATGCCAGAGTAAGAAGTTGTGAACCATTCAAAATTCATAATCTAGGATTTTCATCATTTGTCTCAAATCTCTTCATTTTTCTTGATCATATCTAATTCAAAATCATATCTAGTTCAGTTTTTAGAAATACCGTTTTTAGATACCTTCCAAAACATGAGTTACTTTCAGAAAAATGTTTGTCTTAGAAATAATAAATAAGTTTAAATTCATTTATGTAACTTATATTATAATAATAATGACATTTATTATTTACTTACCTAATGATTATTATTAAGTCCTTAATACATATTATCTCTTTGATTGATACAATGCTAGAGGGTACAATTTTATCACACAGACTTGAAAGATGTAAAGATAGAAGCCATACTATCCTCTCCAGATTATTATCAATTGGAATAGAATGGTTAGGAAATTGCTCAAAGACACAAAGTTAGAAAACTGGGAACTAAGATTAAAGCTCATATCAGTTTGGTCCAAAACTCTTTACTAAAAGCAGGCAAGGTAAACAGGGTGATTTCCAATAAAAAGGAGCATCCTGCATGTGATGACCATGAAATCTACTTTTCAGATTCCCTAGTGTGGGGATCCTAAGTGATTGCTGATACCATACTGAACCCTCTAAAATCTATTTCCTCATTTAAACTTTATTTAGAGTAAGACCTGCTTCCAGCCAATGACTGAACAGGATACTAAAAAGACTAAGTTAGGCCTATTGCTAGGAGATAGAAGATTCTTCTAAAGGATCACTTTGACTCTACAGATTTCTTTTCCAGCTTGGTCCAAACATTCTTAGAAGTTAGGTAGTCTACCACTTTCCTTCCTGCCTGTCTTCCCTATCTCTTTCAAAGGGGTCAAACAGCATTACAGAGTCATAATTTTCTCAGGCTCCTCAAGTTCCCTCCTTACTTTTCTCAGTATAGCTACCGATAAAACTCTTGGACAAATAATTTCTATCTCTAATACATTAGGTAAGTGTCACATCTGAGAAGTAGGAGAAGGCTGCTGTTAGGATATCCCAATGTACCTGCTCAGGTACCTTTGGCATGACCTTCCTTAGGAAGGACATCTCTAATACACTCATACAAGTTAATCCATGTAAAGACCAGTGAGCAATAAATGTTTGTTTTCCCACTGATTCTCAGTAAACCTTGAATTACACAGATCCAATTAGTCTACTCTACTTATTGTCTTGTTTTTCTGACTCTCGGGCTTAAAAGCTGAATAACATCTGCTGGGCCTATTTTATAGGATGGATGTGAGGATTAGATAAAATTATAGATGAGATGTTCTTTGAAAGTGTTTAAAAATAATCATATAAGTATTAGTTCTACCAAATCCCTGTATTACACAGAAATACATTCAGCACTTCAGTTCTTCATTAAAAAGTAAATAAACATTCTTACCAGTAGCAAAAAATCTCACTGGATAAATATGGATGTTTTCTTAAGTGTAAAATAAGTGCAGAGAAGAATGGTGATAAAAGCCTCATAAATTAGTTCTGAATTATGTAAATTGTTCTTCAAAGCATGAAATATACCTAGTCTTAGAAATATATATTGAGAGAATATGAGAAAAGGACAGCATGGTGTGGAAGAGCAGGGATTTTGAAGTTATGTATTTTAATTAAAAGGTCTGATTTACCTATATAACTATGTGAATTATTTACATCTCATAAAAATTTGAAATAACAAAATTTACTTTGTAGACTTGTTATGATGCCTGAATAACATAACACCTAATTTGCTAAAAATGTCTAACTTTCTATAGGTATTTAATATTATTTCCAATCCCTTGCTCAGGTTAAGGAATAAAGGTGTGTGTGTGTGTGTGTGTGTGTGTGTGTGTGTTGGAGAAGGCAATGGCAACACATTCCAGTACTCTTGCCTGGAAAATCCCACGGATGGAGGAGCCTGGTAGGCTACAGTCCATGGGGTCGCTAACAGTCAGACATGACTGAGCGACTTCACTTTCACTTTTCACTTTCATGCATTGGAGAAGGAAATGGCAACCCACTCCAGTGTTCTTGCCTGAAGAATCCCACGGATGGGGAGCCTAGTGGGCTGCAGTCTATGGGGTCGCACAGAGTCGGACACGACTGAAGCGACTTAGCAGCAGCACCAGCAGTATGTATGTTAGTTGCTGAGTCATGTTCAGCTCTTTGTGAGCTCATGACTGTAACTTGCCTGGCTCCTGAAAATAAAAAGTGAAAATAAAGTAACTCAGTCGTGTCCAACTCTTTGCGACCCGTCCCATGGGGTTTTCCAGGTATGAATACTGGAGTAGGTTGCTGTTTCCTTCTCCAGGGGATCTTCCCGACCCACGAATCGAACCCGGGTTGCCTGCATTGTAGGTAGACGCTTTACTGTCTGAGATACCAGGGAAGTTCCGTCCATGTAATTCCCCAAACAAGAATACTGGATTGGGATGTCATGCCCTACTCCAGGAAATCTTCCCCTTCCAGGGATCAAACCCAGGTCTGCTGCATTGCAGTTGGATCCTTTACCATACGAGCCACAAGAAAACCCTGGATCTCAATTTTATATTGAATTATAAGGATGATGATGATGAGGGCTTCCCTGATAGCCCAGTTGGTAGAGAATCCACCTGCAATGCAGGAGACCTGATTCAATTCCTGGGTCAGGAAGATCAGCTGGGGAAGAGAGAGACTACCCACTCCAGTATTTTTGGGCTTCCCTTGTGGCTCAGCTGGTAAAGAATTTGTCTGCAGTGTGGGAGATGTGGGTTCTGTCCCTGGGTTGGGAAGATTCTCTGGCGAAGGGAAGGGCTACCTAATCCAGTACTCTGGCCTGGAGAATTCCATGGGCTGTATAATCCATGGGGTCACAAAGAGTCAGACAGGACTGAGCAATTTTTACTTTCGTAAGGATTATAATAACTAGGATTTAATATGCAGCTTTCACATACTATATGAGATGCTTCATAAATGGCATTTCATTTAGTTGAAAAATATGATTCTGTGTGACTAGTATTATTCGGTCAGTTTTACAATGAGAAATCTGAGTGTCATAAAGGTAAAGTACAGGGTCAGTCAGCAAATAAGTGGGAAACAGAAATAAATTGAGACCTAGTACGTCTGACTTTAAAAGCTCACACTCATAACTTTAACAATGTATTTTCTACACAAGCTTGAGGTGGGATTCAGGAAAATCTTGGGTGATGTCTCATTGTGCCATTACCAGAATAACTAGAAAAAGAATGTAAGAATGGAACATGCTCTTACTATAAGATAGCTCATAAAGATAAGCTCATAAAATGGCTCCTGCCCTCCAGGAAGGAGCAAGAGAACTTGTCCTCTCTTAGGAAGCAGAATCACCTAAATTCTTTCCTTTCTGTTCATCAACCACAGTCATCATCTGGTCCGCCTTGTGAGAAAATAAAGTATAATGTTAGTCCATGCCTATACCCAAGGCCTTCAATGTCATTTTTCTCTCCTGTACATAGTGAAAATAATAAAAGAATCAAGCTTTCATTCCACCTTTAAAGTGAAAGGAAATACACGAGGCAACATGTTATACATGTCATTCATGCTCGTGTATATTTAGTTACCTAACAAGTGCAAATGGTTGGCTTAAGAATGGTGTCAGTTGGAAAGAAGATTTAAAAGGCTTGGAGAAAAGCAGGAAGTTCATCCTAAAATACAAGAGGAATTCTAACTCAGAAGGAAAAAGGTCAATGAAATCCAATTTGCAGAATTCAAAGTCAAGCTTGTCTTGGTATAGTTTTAGTCTTATTTACCTAAAACTGTGTCCACACTTGCAGATCAGTTCAGTCGCTCAGTCATGTCTGACTCTTTATGACCCCATGAATCGCAGCACGCCAGGCCTCCCTGTCCATCACCAACTCCCAGAGTTCACTCAGACTCACGTCCATCGAGTCAGTGAAGCCATCCAGCCATCTCATCCTTGGTCGTCCCCTTCTCCTCCTGCCCCCAATCCCTCCCAGCATCAGAGTTTTTTCCAACGAGTCAACTCTTCACATGAGGTAGCCAAAGTACTGGAGTTTCAGCTTTAGCATCATTCCTTCCAAAGAAAACCCAGGGTTGATCTCCTTCAGAATGGACTGCTTGGATCTCCTTGCAGTCCAAGGGACTCTCAAGAGTCTTCTCCAACACCACAGTTCAAAAGCATCAACTCTTCGGCGCTCAGCCTTCTTCACAGTCCAACTCTCACATCCATACATGACTACTGGAAAAACCATAGCCTTGACTAGACAGACCTTAGTCGGCAAAGTAATGTCTCTGCTTTAGAATATGCTATCTAGAGAAATGATAAAGCAGTTTTCACTGAAACATGATATTTTCACTAATAAAGCTAGAGTCATTAATAATTACTGCAAGCAGTGCAGGCATATTTCTAGGCTGTAGCTTCTGCTAGTATTGTTTTTGCTTACATTGAATTGCTAAAAAATTATTAACTTTGCTTTTATTATCATTTATTTTTAGATGGAGTGATAAATGCAGCAATTCATATACATGTTTTCATACTAATTTTGATATGGGATATTTTCTGGCTTTCTATTTCTTATCAATCTTTATATAAAATTATTCTTTTATAATACAGAAAAGAAAATTAGTCAGAAAGGTAAAGGAATTTTTCAAGAACTGGGAACTGGACTAAGGTATTGGTTTTTAGTTTGTTTGTGTTTTTTTTTTTTTTTGAATTTGTCAATAAAACTGATAAATTCTCCAACAAACTATACTAGATTTAGGATTTCTTTTATTTTTTCCCATGTAAAAGTTTATGAAGTTGTATATTGTTTAGTAGAAAGTCTAGAGTAGTGTTTTACATACTATAAGTTAAAATCTCTCAGCAGATCAGGGAATCAAGACCAATTGTTTGAGATTAACAATGTAAATTATGTAATAGCAATAAGCTTTTTGATCACCTAGTACCATATAACAAACTACTTAAAAACTTAGTAATTAGGAAAGATGATCATTAATGTTTTACTGAAATTCAAACACAAAATCTTTGGTAAAGAACTGTTTCTGCTTCAGGTAATCTGAGGTTTTAGCTGGAATGCTTCAAAAGGCTAGTGATTAGAATAACTGGGCACTTATCAGGTCGCTCTTTTCATCTCTGTCTGCCTCCGCCTAATCCTCATCAACCTCCCACATGGGCTTTTCACACAGTTTGGTGACTTGGGATAGTTGGCCATGGGTTTCCTCACAGGTTGGTGACTTGGGATAGTTGCCCTTCTTATGTGTCAGGCTAAAGTTCTGAGGACAAATGTTCCAAGAGCCATGAAGTAAAAAGTGTCAGTCTCTTCTTACTCAAAGCATGGGCCAGAAAAACACAATATCACTCCTGCCATATTCCATCCATTGAAACAATTACAGAGTCAACTAAAATTCAAGAACAGGAATATGGAACTCACCTCTACATAAATGCAAATCTATGAGAAATGTCTAAAAATCTGTGGACATTCTTAGTCTGGCAAAAAAAAAAAAAAATTCATAAAAATTTTGTGTCTGTTGCATACATGTGAGTATATACTTGGTTAAGTTGTATGTTTCTTTCAACAAGTAAAATTCAAAAATTTTTGAAAGCCACTGAATTTACATTTTTAAACTAATTTTGTTCAGTATTCCTCCCAATTTTACTTTATTCCAAAAACATACAACCTAAGTTGCTGTATCTAATTTGTATTCATTTTCTAAAATAAGCAATGTATTATATAGGCTAAACTTTATACACAGCATCATATAGACATATTTAAATTTTCTAGATAGTAATAATATAGTCATTGTCATAATGAGAGCATTTATTTCACATTTCTAAATTCCCTTTAAATATTATGTAAAAAGTTATAAATAAATATTACAGATTTTTCTCTTAAAAATCTGGAAAGTAAAGGATAAATGGCTAGTGATAGGTATGAAATAATAAAAAATTGATGCCATTTCTGATGCAATTATCCAAATAAAGTAATTTACTTGCAGATTTCTTTTATATAGCTATTGATTACACCCATTTTGCAGAGAAACGCATTTCAAGAAGTGAAATATTTAACCCAAATCACACAACTGATTGGCAGAACTGAAATAAAGCACAGCTATTTATTATGCCAATGACATTTGAATAAATTTACAACTTACAATTTTCAAATGTAAATATTTGAATAAATATTGTGTTATGCTATTTCCTAAAGTTTTTCTGAATTTCAGACCAGCAAATTATTTCTCCACACTACCAATTATAAATTCATATAAAGCATATAAAACACTAGAGACGTTGTTGTTTAGTCGATAAGTCACATGGGGTCTTTTGTGATCCCTTGTTCTATAGATCACCAGTTTCCTCTGTCTATGGGATTTCCCAGGCAAGAATACTGGAGTGGGTTGATATTTCCTTTTTCAAGGGATCTTCCGGACCAAGGGATCTAACCTGTGTCTCCTGCATTGGCAGGCAGATTTTTTACCACTGAACCAACAGGGAAGATACAATAGAGACATTACTTAAAATTTAATTCTTTTAAAGAATGTGATTTTATCACCTTTCATCAGATTTTTTAAAAATTGCAATTTTATTTTAAATATTTGCAAAAAAAGAAATGTTATAAATCTTGGTTCAGTTCAGTTCAGTTCAATTCAGTAGCTCAGTTGTGTGTGACTCTTTGCGACCCCATGGACCACAGCACACCAGGCCTCCCTGTCCATCACCAACTCCCAGAGTTTACCCAAACTCATGTCCATTGAGTCGGTGATGCCATCCAAACATCTCATCCTCTGTCATCCCCTTCTCCTCCTGCCTTCTATCTTTCCCAGCATCAGATTCTTTTCAAGTGAGTCAGCTCTTCGCATCAGGTGGCCAAAGTATTGGAGTTTCAGCTTCAACATCAGTCCTTCCAATGAACACTCAGGACTGATCTCCTTTAGGATGGATTGGTTGAATCTTCTTGCAGTCCAAGGGACTCTCAAGTCTTCTCCAACACCACAGTTCAAAAGCATCAATTCTTCAGTGCTCAACTTTCTTTATAGTTCAACTCTCACATCCATACATGACTACTGGAAAAACCATAGCCTTGACTAGATGGACCTTTGTTTGCAAAGTAATGTCTCTGCTTTTGAATATGCTCTCTAGGTTGGTCATAACTTTCCTTCCAAGGAGTAAGCATCTTTTAATTTCATGGCTGCCATCACCATCTGCAGTGATTTTGGAGCCCCCAAAAATAAAGTCTGACACTGTTTCTTCTGTTTCCCCATCCATTTCCCATGAAGTGATGGGACCAGATGCCATGATCTTTGTTTTCTGAATGGTGAGCTTTAAGCTTTTTCACTCTCCACTTTCACTTTCATCAAGAGGCTTTGGAGTTCCTTTTCACTTTCTGCCATAAGGGTGGTGTCCGCATATCTGAGGTTATTGATGTTTCTCCTGGTAATATTGATTCCAGCTTGTACTTCTTCCAGCCCAGCGTTTCTCATGATGTACTCTGCATAGCAGTTAAATAAGCAGGGTGACAATGTACAGCCTTGACGTACTCTTTTCCCTATTTGAAACCAGTCTGTTGTTCCATGTCCAGTTTTAACTGTTGCTTCCTGAACTACATACAGATATCTCAAGAGGCAGGTCAGGTGGTCTGATATTCCCATCTCTTTCAGAATTTTCCACAGTTTATTGTGATCCACACTATCAAAGACTTTGGCATAGTCAATAAAGCAGAAATAGTTGTTTTTTTTTTTTTTTTTTCTGGAACTCTCTTGCTTTTTTGATGATCCAAGAGATGTTGGCAATTTGATCTCTGGTTCCTGTGCCTTTTCTAAAACCAGCTTGAACATTTCGAAGTTCACAGTTCATGTATCGCTGAGGCCTGGCTTGGAGCATCCATTTTAATATCAGGTGATTATATTAGGAATTTATTTTTTATCTAAGTTCATTCATTTTATTTCCATAGTTTATATTTGAACTCTAAATTTCGAAGGGAGAAAATATTCATAAATCAATCTCTCTGTAGTACTCTTTCATACATAATTTTAAATTATTATTAGTGGGAAATAACTGAAAAATGATGTTGTAGACTATTTAAGAGGTTTTTATATTTAGAATGAAAGGCAAAAATGGATAAAAATATATACACAACAAACAAATGCAAAATGATTTATGTCCTTTTAAAGCATACGCTTTGGTGATGAAGAAGAGGTATGGCTGAAGTATAATAAATGTGCATCAGGATTACAATGTGGATTTACATGATTGAGACAGCTGGGTGAGGAAGTCATTGTAAATTGTTACTTAGACTAAGTTTTAAAGAATATTTAGAAATTTTCTGAATAAATAACTAGAATTCCTAGAAGATGAAACATTTTATAACGATAAAGGTAAGAATGACTACATTTAAAATGTACAAATAATTTGAGATAAAAATACCTATAATGTGAATATAGGTAGCCTTAGCTATAATCCGAATATAAATAGACTCTATACTGATTTAAGTAGAGCTAGGATGAACTATATGGAGTTAATTAGAGATGGATGACTGATGCCAGTGTATTGTTGAACAAATGTCAGTGTCTGAAGTCAGTATCTTATGACAGAAAGTAAACAACTTAATGTTTCCTAATTAATTAAAATAAATTTGAGTACCTTTTCCTGTGTTTATGTCAGAAAACTGCATTATCTCCAAATAGGTAAATAGGTGTTTACAAAGTTTCACATTGTCACAATAAAGGTCCTCTGTTACTTTTGTTTTCCCACCTAATCTTCATCTGGCTTATCAGTGTTTTTTGGACCTCCAACATGACATTAAATTTAGACAATGTGATATTCAAAAGCAGAAAATTCTGAGATAAGTGTCCATAATATCAGAAACAGATAAAGAGTATCTCTTCTTTATTCTGCAGTTAAGCAATAATGAACCTCACTGGAGTTAAATGCAGGAATACTGGAGGCAGGCTGCTTGGGTTTAGATTCTTTGTTTCTTATTAGCTATGTTACCTCGGGATAGTTACTTAATCTCTGTTAAATGGAAATGATAACTCACATAGTGGTTGTCTGTATGGATTAGTTAATGTTTGTAGAGCACTTAGAAATGTGTTTGGTCAACAAAGTTCAGCTATTTGTTATCAATAGAACATGGTTTGTATTGAGATATGCAAAGAAGAAACAAAAGAGCCTGTTGGACACGGGGTTGCAAAGAGTAGGATGTGACTGCTACTGAGAGTGCACAGGTACACACACACACACACACACACACACATGATAATAGCACCCAAATCTTTTGTTTCCCATCTGCATATCTCTTATGAGGGTTTTGCTCGATGAGAAATAGCCAAGTTCTGAACTAAGCCTGATTCTGAAGAAAACTTTAACAGTTTGACAGAGGAGTTACCACCTAATGGGCATCCCAGATGGTGCAGTGGTAAAGAATCTGCCTTCCAGAGCAGGAAACACAAGAGATACAGGTTCAGTCCTGGGGTAGAAAGATCTCCTGGAGAAGGAAATGGCAACCCATCCCAGTATTCTTTCCTGGAAAAGTCCATGGACAGAGGAGACTGGTGGGCTGCAGTACAAAGGATCACAAAAGACCCCATGGATTTCCCATAGAGCAGAACCCTCATAAGCAGTTTGTAGTAAACAGGCAAGTATTCTTTGGTATACTAGGTATAGGCAATGGAGAAGGCAACGGCACCCCACTCCAGTACTCTTGCCTGGAGGATCCCATAGATGGAGGAGCCTGGTGGGCTGCAGTCCATGGGGTCACTAAGAGTCGGACACAACTGAGCGACTTCCCTTTCACTTTTCACTTTCATGCATTGGAGAAGGAAATGGCAACCCACTCCAGTGTTCTTGCTTGGAGAATCCCGGGGACAGGGGAGACTGGTGGGCTTCCGTCTATGGGGTCGCACAGAGTCGGACACGACTGAAGCACTTAGCAGATACTAGGTATAATTTACCAGAGCTCCAGGTGGCATGGTCACTGAGGGGAGGGAACAGGTCTTAGAACTGGCAAGCTAATGAATATTGGGAAAGTGGGGCTTTTAAAACATAACACTTATTAAGATAGCTTCAGTATAGTGTCGTTTACCTCTAATAAGTGCCTCGGGTGGAAGAGTTGGGTGGAGAGTTGGTAGTAGATTCTATGTGGTCTCATATGCAACAAGTTAACTGAGTTAGATTTCATAGTGAGGAAAACTCATGAAAGATAAAATAAAAAGAGATGGAAATCATGACATCTCTTTCACATCAGGTTAAATTCATAACCCATTGTTCATCATCCCTTTTGGACAGTAACAATGACAGGCTTTTTCATCAGTTTTGCACCTACTTTTGGCCAGTGCTCTAAGCCTGCTGAGGTTGCACTGTTGCTTCCCACACACAGAGTTGCCCTGCATGGCACTTGTTGCTGCTGCTGCTGAATCGCTTCAGTCGTGTCCAACTCTGTGCGACCCCAGAGACAGCAGCCCATCAGGCTTCCCCGCCCCTGGGATTCTCCAGGCAAGAGTACTGGAGTGGGTTGCCATTGCCTTCTCTGTGGCACTTGTTAGCTTATCCCTATAATTGAAATACAGTTTAAAAAAAGAGAAGAATGTATAAGAAGTACTCTTTACGGCAGTGAAATGTGCTCTTGACCATCACATGTTACCTTGTCTCCAAAAAGCTGCCTTTTGCTTTCCAAGCTTATGGTAGGGGACCATCCAATGCTTTCTGAATCACAGAGAGAATTTCTAGTTTCTGCATAAGTCTGCAAGGCAATAAACATTTTTAAAATAGTAGCTCATTTTTAAAAAAGCAAATAAATAGTTTAAAAGCCCAATGAAGAGTAGAGTGAGCCATATCCTTTTTTATCATATTTACATTCAGAATTTTAATGGCACTTGACTCTGAAATCATTCCAGTAAAGCGGAAAATTAATATTTTAATATATCTACTACTCCAACAAATAGAAATAAGTAGAATAAGTAGTAGGGAAGAAAATGTTCTAGTTTTAACTATATTTATGAATATTTATCACCCTTACCCATCAGAATACTGCTTTTTGTGTGCATATATATATGCACACAAAAAGCAGTATTCTTATATATATATATATATAAGCACACTCACATAAATCACTGCAGGACAAATGCTAACAATTGTTTCACATTTATGGAAAAGAAAATGACAACTTGTTTCTAATATTATTCTGATTAGATTTTGTCATAATTTTTACTGAGCAAATCCAAAATAGTGAAGCATAGCTAGTAAAAAAATATTATCCAATAGGTTTTTCACAGAATGACAACATTCTTATCAGCTCTTCTTCATCTAGATGGGGAATGGCAAAAAAGTAAGAGGAAATAAAAGTATAATGTAGCTTTGCTGGCTGTGATAATTTGTGGAAATCCATTTTGCTTCAGGTCATGTGCTGTAAAAATTTGGCCCATGTGGCTCTGTTTTGTTCAATATACATATTCATTTATTTCTGGAAGGAGCACACTGACCAAGTGATTCATTAAAACAAACAAAATAAAAAAGAAAAAAAAAACAAAAAGAATTTATTAAGTGAATCTTTATTTATATAAAAGGAAGTAGAATTTTTATATTTGTGGGCACAATTAATAATGTGTGTTCAGTCACTTTAGACGTGTTGAACTCTCTGGGACCCTATGGACTGTAGCCTGTCAGGATCCTCTGGCATGGGATTCTCCAAGGCAAAAATACCAGAGTGGGTTGCCATGCCCTCCTTCAGGGGATCTTCCCAACCCAGGGATTGAACCCACAGTGTCTCCTGTGGCCTCTGCTAGTACGCAGATTCTTTATCTCTGAGCCACCTGGAAACTCCTAATTAATAATGACATCAGTAAAAGAGCTACCCAACATGAGATAAACATTCATCCACAGTATCTCCAGTCTTATTAAAGTTGACCTTAATGTTTCTGGAATATTATAAATGAAGACCTCAGCAGCCCAAGTTTTAACAGATACCACTTAGTTAACTCTTCTTCCTTGGCAACACCTTTTCCCAAAGAGTGTTGCCATAATTAAAATACAAAAGAGATCAAGCCTTATGTCCAGGAGGACAATTGAAAAATTAAGGAATTAAACATAATAGATTGGATTGAGTTAGAGAAATGTGATTTTTATTCTCTACTAGCTAAGCTCACCTGCAATAATACAGGTAATATGTCAAATAATTTGTGTATTATAACTAATGCTATTTCTAAAACAAAGTAAAAATTAAACAAACATTAACCTACTATATTAGTTAGGGCTTCCCTGGTGGCTCAGAGGTTAAAGTGTCTGCCTCCAATGCGGGAGACCTGGGTTCGATCCCTGGGTTGGGAAGATCCCCTGGAGAAGGAAATGGAAATCCACTCCAGTATTCTTGCCTGGAGAATCCCATGGACAGAGAAGCCTAGTACATTACAGTCCACGGGGTCGCAAAGAGTCGGACACGACTGAGCGACTTCACCACCACCACTACTATATTAGTTATATTATCAGAAGTGTTTTTGTCTAATTTCATAGACTATTTCACTTCAGAGCTAAATATCTTTCAAAACTCTATTTAAAATGACTTTTACTGCTCCTACAAATAAACACTTACACACATACATATACATATATATTCATATTTATGAGCATACATACATATATGTAGTAAAAGCAAAAATAGCTGTAAAACATGCTTTGAAAATAAAAACTACAAAAAAATCTACATTTGAGGATAATCCCAGGACTTTTTGTTAAAAAGGAGAAGTGCTTTATTCATATTAATGTAGAAAAATTGGGCCAAGCAGCTACTTTAGATACCAAACTAATTGTCAACATACTCAAATATGAGGATAACTTTTTACCAACATTTTTCTTTATAAAGAGCAACACTTTTATATTCTTAAAATATTCTCTTCTTAAAGGCCACTCTTTTTATTAGTGTATTCTGAACAGCACTGTTTTGTTTGGGAAAGGCATAAGAGCTAGAAATAACCTCAATTTTTGCTAAATTTGAATCTTATAGAAATAATACAATAAAAAAGAGAATTAAACATAGTGATTTAATAGCTCTTTATAGAGATATTGATTCTCAGTTGTAAGTGTGAGATGTATTTAAAGAAGGCCTTTTAGAGGTCAGTAGAAATGGATAGAGGAAGAAGTAAGTAATGTTGAAAGATTGCAATTATTTTTAAAAAAGATAGGGAAATTATCCTCATGTTATGTAAATGATATCTTGTGACATGAGATGAAATTCCCATTAGATCAAAAGTATTATATCTCAAATAACTTAGAAATAAAGGGGAAATTGGAAGCTTGATGAGTCAGTATGTGCTTTTAGAGGTAATGAAGGCAATGATGCTACCATTGTATGTGATGGTTTGAAAAAAGTATTAGTATATTGTGAGACTGACAAAAGTAACTTTTCCAAATTAATATTTTATACACGTATTTTTAAATGCCTATAATAGATTTTTTCCTTTGGCTGTACTGCATGCCTTGCAGGGTCTTAGTTCTCTAACCAAGGATTGAACCCACACCCTAGGCAGTGAAAACATAAGTCCTAACCACTAGACCACCAGGGATAGATTAGGAAATTGGCATTGACAACACATTACTATATATAAAATAGATAACTAATAAGAACTTACTGCATAGGGAGCTTTACTCAATACTCTGCAATGACCTAAATCGATTCTGCGACCCCATGGACTATACAGTCCATGGAATTCTCCAGGCCAGAAGACTGGAGTAGGTAGCCTTTCCCTTCTCCAGGAGATCTTTCCAACCCAGGGATCAAACCCAGGTCTCCATTTCAGGTGGATTCTTTACCAGCTGAGCCACAAGGGAAGCCAAGCATACTGGAGTGGGTACCCTATCCATTCTCCAGGGGATCTTCCCAACCAAGGAATCCAACTGGGGTCTACCACACACACACACACATGCACACAGATAGATAGATAGATAGATAGATAGATAGATAGAATAAGGAAATGGCAACCCATTCCAGTATTCTTGCCCAGAGAATCCTGTGTACAGAGGAGCCTGGTGGGTTGCTGTCCAAAGGATCGCATAGAGTTGGACATGACTGAAGCAGCTTAGCATGCATGCATGCATTGAAGGAAATGGCAACCCACTCCAGTATCCTTGCCTGGAGAATCCCAGGGACTGAGGAGCCTGGTGGGCTGCCATCTTATGGGGTCACACAGAGTCAGACACAACTCAAGCGACTTAGCAATATATATATATATATATCGCAGAAGCGTCAATTGTGTTCAATTCTTCGCAACCACATGGACTATAGTCTGCCAGGCTTCTCTGTCTCTGGAATTCTCCAGACAAGAATACCTGGGAATGGGTTGCCATGCCCTCCTCTAGGGGATTTTCCTGGCCCAGAGATCGAACTCAGGTATCCTGCATTGCAGCATATTCTTTACCATGTGAGCCACCAGAAAAGCAAGAAAGGCCAGTGAAAATTATGCATTAATGAGTTACTGCCATAAGTAACTGCAGCTCCAATCCACTGAAGACCCTCTGAGAAACCATTTCAAATCTGAATTAGAATCACTAGAAAGGAGTTAGACAATAGAAAAGCTAAAGAATTTTGCCCATTGACAACCACTCTCCATTGGGTGACAGTTATTTCTAGGGGTACAAATTTTCCTTGACTTCCTAGTTATACTTGGTTTGTGGCTGGGCAACTTCCTTCATATCCTTTGGTAGATGAGAGATGAAGTTGCCTAAAATGAGAATTTTTCAAAATGCCAAAAACTGTCAGCTATGGGGAATTTAGATGCGCAAAGGGCTATAGGGTAGAATTTCAATAGCATCTGCTTTAAAATACTGTTGAGATATTTTATCCATCAAAATTTCAGAAATTCACTGGCTATCCAGTGGTTAGGTCTCTGCATTTTCACTGATGAGGGCCCAGATTTGATCCCTGCTTGAGGAACTAAGATTCCACAAGTCAAGCAACATAGCAAATAAATAAATAAATAATTTGGATGCTACACACTTTTGCTTCAACAGCTCTAGTCATCAAAAAAAATACATCAATATTTAATGGTTATCTTTGATTACCATACATCCAACTGAAACAAAATTCCTAAGTGCTTGAGGTGCAAATTCTAGTTCAATTGACCATAGTAGAGTTTAGGAACAAAATAAGCTGCTTAATTTACATTCAGGTAGCTCTTGCTCAGTCCTGAACTAGCCTCAGCAATTCTGCAAGGACAAGATGTTAAACCAGCTTCCTTTCTTTCAGCTGCAATTGTGCACTTGGTTCCACAGAGTTCTGCCTTTGCCCTTTTCCACCATCTTGCAACATGACTATACAAAGCAAAGGCTTAATTCTGTTTATTTATTATCTCCAATGGCAAGCAAGTAGATTCTTGGCATTTTTAAGACACTAATAGTCCCTCAGTGAAATGTAGAGAGTATAGCAAAAATGTCCACCCAATAGCTAACATTTAGAGTCTTTCATTTAACAATGTGAACAAAAGGAGGGAATTTAGAGCCAAATATTCCAGGTTTAAAATTCTTGCTTCTCCTTTCCCTAAGAATCTCTTTTTAGGAGTTTGATAGGTCCTTTGAAGCTCTGGTAAAATCAGTACAACTACAATAAAATATCACTAGTAAAATTGGTATATTGTTATCTCATAGCAATATAGTGAGGAATAGTGAAATATCATATGTAAGAAGCCTAGTACAAGTCTATAATATGCATTCAGTAATGGAAACTATGATTGTTAATAGAAACATTTTCCAGCAAGCCATTATGTTTACATGCTTCAAACCATAAAGATGATATAGACAAATCTTATTGAAAATTATATATCAGGTAGATGATAAAACTATTATAATGTCCCTCAAAGACAACTATAATGACTTTTCAAATTATTTGTTACAGCAAACTACATTATTTGGGTTTATTATGTGCTAACTCTGTGGTGTTAGGAGAAGGAAAATAATTTCATGTACTACATAATAGGAAATTTAAATCAAAAAGAGTCCATAACTTTTCAACAATTGTCATATGCGAAGAGTTGACTCATTGGAAAAGACTCTGATGCTGGGAGGGATTCGGGGCAGGAGGAGAAGGGGACGACTGAGGATGAGATGGCTGGATGGCATCACTGACTCGACGGACGTGAGTCTGAGTGAACTCTGGGAGTTGGTGATGAATCGGGAGGCCTGGCATGCTGTGATTCATGGGGTTGCAAAGAGTCAGACACAACTGAGTGACTGAATTGAACTGAACTGAACTGAACAATTATGTCAAGAGATGTGTATCTTAAACCCACCTACAGGAAGTAAAATTTACCACACAACTGCTACCATTACTCATTAAAGCTTTGTACTACTATGTTATCACCAACATTTTATATCATTACTTCACACTTTTAAATATGTATTTTACTTTGCCACTTCGAATTTTGAATCTTTAATGACTATTTCTGAAAGTGATCAACAGCAGAAAAGAAACAGCAAGAAACAGTATATAAGTTCCTTTACAAGTGAAATAAGTTGATTTAATTATTTGAGCCCATGTCTCCACCCTCACCTTCAAAGTATTAGAGCTCCCTGATTCCTCTTCAAAGACCCGTGCACTAATCCTCCCTTTGAGATTAATCAGGAGCAACATTTTATTAATTGTAAATCACGATGATGCTAGATATTAATATTTCCTGCTTTGATAGGCAGAATTTCAAACAAACAAAAAAAAATTCTACATTTATTTCTCATCTATATCTACACCCAAAGAAAAAACTTTTTGAAAATAGCAATGTGTTTTTTAAAAATCAGTCAAATTCTTTACATCAATTCATGAACAGTGAATATTGGTAATCACTGCCTCTTTTGCTTTCAAGAGATGAGATTTACTTATAGGAACTTAATAATGAAGGCTTATACTTCCAATATATTTTGGAGGTTTTCTAATTGCCCACCATTTTATAAAGGTCAACATTCACTAGTGTAATAGTTCAAGAAGATTCATATTTTACTTAAAATGAGTATTTTTCTTGTACAGAATCTTGCAGGCTACACATCAGACCTGTATATCTAGAAAGCAGAAAATCAACAGCAGAAAAGATTGATGACTAATGAAAACATTACCTACAGGTTGACAGCACCAAAAAGTAGGGACTTACACTAAATTGAAGTGAAAAATCTCTTACTACTAAGAAAGAATGTCCAATATCTCAAATAACAAGAAAAGAGCTCTCAGGTATTTGGAAATAAAAGTATAGATTTATGATACTCTTTCATTTATACATTAAGAACTTATTATATAAAAATGCTTCATTTTATGTTATGGAGATTTAAAGGCAAATAAGAAAAATGTCCCTACCTCCATGAACATGTTTCATGGGAGAAATCACAAACATATACATATTCCACCAGAAATGTTATGTAAAAAGTAGAAAGTCTCATTTTTCTAACATATAGTTTAACAAAATTTGCCACTTACTCATTTACAGAACAAGGTAAAAAACATGAAAGTTTTTAATTTCTCATGAAGTTTTATTTTTTCCTGTCAGATAATCTATGTATATAAATATCAGTGGATGAGGTGAGACCACTATAGAAACATAAGTATAGAAATATATAGTTCTATATATTTTATCATATTTTCACCTCCCATAAGCTTTATTGTACCTACTTTCTGAAGTAGTATCCATCTTCCAATGGATAGAGTGCTCCTGATATCTTTGTATGTCTATTTCTTCCTTCAGATCTATCTGTTTATCTTGTACATGATGCCTGGTGAAGAAGATGAAGGGTGAAGGTGAAGTCGCTCAGTCGTGTCTGACTCTTTGCGACCCCATGGACTGTAACCGACTAGGCTTCTCCGTCCATGGTATTCTCCAGGCAAGAATACTGGAGTGGGTTGCCATTTCCCTCCCCAGGGGATCTTCCCCACCCAGGGATCGAACCCAGTCTCCCGCATTGGAAGCAGATGCTTTAACCTCTGAGCCACCAGGGAAGCCCATGATGCCTGGTAGTAATGTTATTTAAGGCATAATTGTGCTTTTCATCATTAATGAAAATATTCCATTATAAAATGACCTGATAATTGTTAATACATAATATGTGATATCTGGAGAAGGAAATGGCAACCCACCCCTGTATTCTTGCCTGGAGAATCCCAGGGACAGAGGAGCCTGTGTCCATGTGGTCACAAACAGTCGAACATGACTGAGCGACTAAACAACAATATGCGGTATGATCCTCATTTTTAGGTCTTAGTGTAAGTGATACAGTGGTGAAGAAAGTGATAAAAGTTTCTACCTTCAAGCGATGCAAGCAGTACAGAAGAGATTAATTATAAACAAAACATAATATCTAATTATTGTTGCATTCCTTATAACAGAAAATGTTAAGCAAGAAATATAAAATTTATATATAATATATGAAATACTGTCAGGTATATAATTTGATCACACTTTGAACAAGAAATAGGGCAGGATGAGGAGATTTGAAAGTGACTAGATAGCATATATGAGACTATTTTATATAGTGTTTGTTGCCTGTCAGAGGAGGTAAGAAGGTAACATTTGAACAAAATCCATAATGAAATGACATAAAAAGCCATGTGAATGTTTAGGGCAAAAGTGTTCCAGACCAAATAACCAGCAAGTTCAAGGGATTTAGGTTAGGCATATGCTTAACATATTTAAAAAATAGTTAAAGCACAGCAAGTTGTAAGTACACAAGAGGTTCAGATAATGTTGGGCCTTGTTTCTTAAAGAAAATACTTAGAATTTTATTCATTAAATATAATGAGAAGCTTCTCAAGAGTTTGAGGCAGAGAAATTATATAATATCACTTGTGTCTGGCATGGTTCATTGTCTGTTGTAGCAGAGTAAAAAGCATATGCAGGGAAAATGTTGAGGAGGCTATTGCTATACTTCAGGTCATGCAATGGTGACTTAGTCTTTTCTCAGTTTTGTTTTATTTTAAATAAAGGAAGCTCTGAGAGAGTGAGACTTAGGACATGAATTTATTTTTCTAATGCCTAGAAACACACAGATCAAAAAGTAGGTACTCAAACAAATACCTCACATGTGAACAAAATAGTGGTAACTTGACCACAATTTTAGTCTGAGAAAGAAAGAAACCTAAAAAATAAAATGTTCTCCAAATATCTGTGTTATGAATTTTGCAATATAATGATGTTTCACCAATACAATATATTAACTTTAAATGTAATATGTATCAGTTCAGTTCAGTTCGGTCACTCAGTCGTGTCCGACTCTTTGCAATCTTATGAATCGCAGCACACCAGGCCTCCCTGTCCATCACCAACTCCCGGAGTTCATTCAGACTCACGTCCATTGAGTTTGTGATGCCATCCAGCCATCTCATCCTCTGTCATCCCCTTCTCCTCCTGCCCCAAATCCCTCCCAGCATCAGAGTTTTTCCAATGAGTCAACTCTTTGCATGAGGTGGCCAAAGTACTGGAGTTTCAGCTTTAGCATCATTCCTTCCAAACAAAACCCAGGGCTGATCTCCTTCAGAATGGACTGGTTGGTTCTCCTTTAGGAGGGTAAATTTTTCTCAATAAATCACACAACACAGATCATGAAAGTTCTAATATGTGAAGATTTTTCAACTGATACACTTTAATATGTTACTTAATGGGCAGGAGGAGAAGGGGACGACCGAGGATGAGATGGCTGGATGGCATCACGGACTCAATGGACGTTAGTCTGAGTGAACTCCGGGAGTTGGTGATGGACAAGGAGGCCTGGTGTACTGCGATTCATGGGGTCACAAAGAGTCGGACACGACTGAGTGACTGAACTGAACTGAAGAATAATAACCAAAATTAGAATATTATTGATGCAGAATTAAAATGTATCATATCAATATCTTTTATGGGAGTTTTATTGTAACATAGTATATTATAAGAAGGCCCAAAGAAAGAATATGAATTCTAATACTGGGTGACCTTTGACAAAACTTTGAGTTTTCTTACTGTTGCAGTTCAGTTGCTAAGTCATGTCCTACTCCTTGAGAACGCATGGACTGTAACATGCCAGGCTTCCCTGTCCTCGACTATCTCCTGGAGTTTGCTCAAGTTCATGTCCATTGAGTAATTCTTTCTAAATATCTCATCTTCTGTTGCCCTCTTTTCCTTTTGCCTTCCTTCATTCCCAACATAAGGATCTTTTCCAATGAGTTAGCTCTTTGAATCAGATGGCTAAATATAGGAGCTTCAGCTTTAACATTTATAGCATTCTTATTTATAGGTTGCAAAGAACATTTTGTTGCTACACCTAATTTAAAAGGTTAATAAGAGAAATCAATGTGATGACATATCTGAAAGCGATTTGTGTGTGTATGTGTGTGTGTTAGTAGCTCAGTCATATCCGACTTTCCGTGACCTCATGGACCCGTCAGGGTCCTCTGTCCATGGAATTCTTCAGGCAAGAATACTGGAGTGGCTTGCCATGCTCTCCTCCAGGGGATCTTCCCAATCCAGGGATTGAACCCAGGTCTTCCACATTGTAGGTGGATTCTTTACTGAGTCACCAGGGGAGCCCTTTATTATAGCCAGTGACTTCCAAACTTGGAAAAGGAAATGGCAACCCACTCCAGTATTTTTGCCTGAAGAATCCCATGGACAGAGGAGCCTGGCAGGCTACAGTCCATGGGGTTGCAAGAGTCTGACATGACTTAGTGACTAAACCACCACCCAAACTTGACAACATATCAGTATCATATGAAAATCTTATTAAAACTTAAGATCACAGAGTCCTTAGAGTTCCTGAATCAGTAGTTCTGGACAAAATCTGAGAATTTTCATTGATAGCAAATTAACAGATAGTGCTGTCACTACTGTTCTGGGGACCACATTGTGAGAACTACTGCTTATGGAGATAATGAACATTTAATAGAATTAAAGAAAAATGATAGTTTTTTGGTATTAGAATGAACGGTCTCTCAATCAATCTGTATACAGAATTTCTTTGGAATGAAATATAGCCATCAATAAACACTACTTCAAATGGGAAAAAAGTCTTTACCATTACACCCCCTGGGAAACCTCAAATGGAAAAAAAAAAAAGTAAAGTAATTACAAACAAATTTGAACATTTCAGTGACTGAAATACTACTCTATGGGAACTGTCTTGAGTGAGCTAAAAGATATAAATCTAAATTCCAAGCAACAGAGTCAAATCCATCTCTTACTAGAGTTGAGAGTTGAAATTATATATCTATTATCCCTTATATTAAAATCACTGAGGTGTAAAATTATAGGCGCAGTGTCGATTGCTGTGTATTATTTATTTATTCAAAAAAGTCAAAATCTTTAAGGTGTAACTATATTTTTGATAATAACTTCCTTTACAGTGTTACTTATGACCAAAGAATAAGTTAATCAATATTTTTTAAAGCAGCTGAAGAACCTATTGGAAACATTAGAAATATTATTTAAAACTCTTTTGGAAAACCTTTTGTAGACATCAGAAAGACAAAAAAATCTAGGTAGAAACCTAGACAATTCTTTATGATCCATCCTGTCAGCTTTAGAAAATCAAGTCACCTAATGGAACACAAGTTAAAGTTCAAGAACCTGGTTCTATTTATAAAACTTCTATATAAATGTTATATTCTTTCAATTCTTTTTGGTGTATTTTGTTGCTACAAGCAAGGAAACCTGTATTAATGGCTGCCTTTTCCTTATTACAGAAGCATGATGACATCCTTCTTGGTAAGGAGT
This sequence comes from Aepyceros melampus, assembly GCA_006408695.1. Lineage (NCBI taxonomy): Eukaryota > Metazoa > Chordata > Mammalia > Artiodactyla > Bovidae > Aepyceros > Aepyceros melampus. The sequence goes on along the minus strand of SJXQ01008944.1, from coordinate 165,928 downwards.
TTAAATGAGTTTTCACCTATCTACATGTGAAGGAAGCAAAACAATTTTTAACATCTACCTCTGAACCACATCCACCTATGAAGAAATATATATATATTTAAAATATACGCATGTATTTATAAATATATAAATATAAGAAATGAAGAAATATAAATATAAAATTAAGAAATACATATATTTCCAGAAATGAGAGAGATGATGAATGAAGTAAAGATCAATGATTCATAAATTTCTTTGGCACACAAATATCTTTATACAACTTTTGCCACAAAAAGTATGGGGGCTATGCTTCAAAGAAACTTAGACCTTTTTTTTTTACCTCTGAACAGATAAAAAATTCACTTAATTTTTGATTACAGTATAACTAATTTGACAATATACCCAGTCTGAGGCCTTATCAAATGAATAGGGAAAATACAAAGAAGGAGAGTAAGATATGGAAAATTTCCTGTTTTCCAATAAGATGGAAATTCTGTTTCTAAAGAGGAAAGAATTAAGCTAAATGTGATATGGAAAGAGCTACCTCATGTTTGTCTGTCTAATGTAGATGTTTAGCTGTTACCTTGAATCTGAATCAGAAGATGTGGTGATACTTGACACAGTTTTGGATAGATGCTCTTAACTGGCCCCTTTTGTGACATTAACATACCTGGACACCAGATTCGTTGAGTGCACATTAAATCATTGGATTTTCGGATCACTCACAATGCTCTTTTGGCTAACTTGCTAGAAACAATACTAAGGGGAAACAAGTATCCTATGTTATGAATAACTTCTTAACATTATTCTCTTCTAGAAATTCTGCATAATAATGAAAACCACTTTGCATATGCTAGTGTTTTACCCTCAGTGGTGATTCACTTCTGCAGAGTTACCATATTACTTTGGTCATCCTCTGAGAGTCCTAGCCTCAACTACCAACATTACTGTTTCCATTCCTGATAACTCAATTCCATCAGTTCATTTTTGGTTTATGGGCACGGGTGAGATGTACAGCACTCAGGTGCCAGAAGATGGGGAAGTTTCTAGTGAAGCTTGAATGAATGCAATTCAGTAGAGACCAGGATAACAAATCTTAGTACTCCTATCAGAATTAGTTTTCCACAGGTGACAAATCAAATCTCAGAGACTTCAGAGCATTTGTACCTGCCTCCAAATGCCTTACAGGATTGTATTTTTAAGTGTATTTATAAAGGTGTACTTACAATGAAAACATGTTTTACAGTTCAAAATGAAGATAATATTCACTAATAATCTCTTTATTTTCTATCCCCTATTGTTTAAATGAACAACCAATCAAGCATGGAACATTCACTAAGAAGCCTCAATCTAAAGTGCTATGAATATGCAAAAGATTTGAAAAGAAACTATGCCAATAATTCAGCTTTTCCTATCCAGAAATAAATAGGTTAAAATGCTTTATAAATTGCTATAGAAAGTATCAAGGTAATGTATAATTTCAAATGCTTATCCTAGCATCTAAAAATCTACATACATTTCCATTAAAAAGCAAGAATTTTATTGAGCCAGGGCCCCCTAGGGGAATTCTGAGCTTGCAGACCAAGCCTCTTGGGCATGAGCCACAGTCTGTCCTTGTTTACCAGAGAGAGAACAGGTTTCATAAATCATTAGTGGCGTTGCTGCTTCATTGGAATCACAAGACTGTTTTATTCTGAAAGATAATTTTTATAAGTTATAGCAATACAGAACATGAGAGTACAGATTGCACTAGAAAACTCTCATATGCTTTCTTTCTGTCTTGAAATATTATGCATACTCACTACTTCAAAATAATTGTTAGCCTAAGTGAGTTGCTCATGGTCCCAAATGACCTAATATTGTTGTGGTTTGATACCATTTCTATTTCAATGACTCATTTTTTAAAAATTAATGTATTTATTTCTAAGTGGAGGATAATTGTTTTAAAATGTTGCATTGATTTTTGCCATACATAAACATGAATCAGACACATGTGTATATATGTCCCCTCCTTCTTGAACCTCCCTCCCATCCCATCCCACCCCTCTAGGTTGTTGCAGAGCTCTAGCTTGAGCTCCCTGCATCACTCAGCAAAATCCCACTATGTGTTTTGCATATGGTCATGTATATGTTTCAATGATACTCTCTCAATTTGTCCCATCTTCTCCTTCAGCCACTGTGTCCACAAGTCTGTTCTCCATGTCTGCATCTCTATTGCTGCCTTGCAAATAGGCTCTTCAGGACCATTTATCTAGACTCCATACATATGCATTAATATATGATATTTGCTTTTCTCTTTCTGATTTACTTCATTCTGTATAACAGGCTCTAGGTTCATCCACCTTACTAGAACTGACTCAATGTGGTCATTTTTATGACTGAGTAATATTCCATTGTATATACATACCACAACTTTTTATCCATTCATCAGTCAATGGACATTGATTTTGACTGCAAAGTAATGTCTCTGCTTTGTAATACAGTGTCTAGGTTTGTTATAGCTTTTCTTCAAAGGTGCAAGTGTCTTTTAATTTCATGGCCACAGCCACCATCTACAGTGATTTTGGAGCTCAAGAAAATAAAGTCTCTCACTGTCTCCATTGTTTCCTGATGTATTTGCCATGAAGTGATGGAACCAGATGCCAGGATCTTCGGTTTTTGAATGCTGAGTTTAAGCCAGCTCTTTCACTGTCATATTTCACTTTTGTCAAGATGCTCTTTAGTTCCTCTTCTATTTTGTTATTTCTCCCGGCAGCTTGTGCTTCATCCTGCCCAGCATTGCTCATGATGTACTCTGCACATTGCCAACATCTGTTAGATCATCGAAAAAGCAAGAGAGCTCCAGAAAAATATCTACTTCTGTTTTATTGACAATGCCAAGGCCTTTGATTATGTACATCACAACAAACTGTGGAAGATTCTTAAAGAGATGGGAATAACAGGCACCTTACCTGCCTCCTGAAAAATCTGTATGCAGGTCAAGAAGCAACAGTTAGAACTGGGCATGGAACAACAGACTGGTTGCAAATCAGGAAAGGATCACATCAAGGTTGTATATTGTCATCCTGCTTATAAAAATTATATTCAGAGTACATCATTTGAAATGCTGGGCTAGATGAAACACAGGCTGGAATCAAAATTGCCAGGGGAAATATCAATAACCTCAGATATTTAGATGAAATCACCCTTATGACATAAAGTGAAGAAGAACTAAAGAGTCTCTTGATGAAAATGAAAGAGGACAGGGAAAAAGTTGGCTTAAAACTCATCAATCAGAAAAGTAAGATCATGGCATCCGGTCCGATCACTTCATGGCAAATAGATGGGAAAACAATGGAAACAGTGACAGACTTTAATTTTGGGGGGCTCCAAAATCACTGCAGTGGTGACCTCAACCATGAAATGAAAAGACACTTCCTCCTTGGAAGAGAAGCTATGACCGACCTAGACAGTATATTAAAAAGCAGAGATGTTACCTTGCTGACAAAGGTCAGTCTAGTCAAAATTATGGTTTTTACAGTAGTCATGTCTGGATGTGAGAGTTGGATTATAAAGAAAGCTGAGTGGCGAAGAATTGATGCTTTTGAACTGTGGTGTTGGAGAAGACTCTTGAGAATCCCTTGACTGCAAGGAGATCCAACTAGTCCATCCTAAAGTAGATCAGTCCTGGGTGTTCACTGGAAGGACTGATACTGAAGCTGAAATTCCAATATTTTAGCCACCTGATGTAAAGAACTGACTCATTGTAAAAGACCTGGAAAAGACCCCAATGCTGGGAAAGATTGAAGGCATAAGAAGGGGACAGCAGAAGATTAGATGGTTGGATGGCCATCACCGACTCAATGGACTTGAGTTTGAGCAAGTTCTGGGAGTAGGTGATGGACAAGGAAGTCTGTTGTGCTGGAATCCATGGGGTCACAAAGAGTTGGACAAGACTGAGCGATTGAACTGAACTGAACTCTGCATATAAGTTAAATAATCAGGATGATATCATACAACCTTGACATATTCCTTTCCCAAATTTGAACCAGTCTGTTGTTACATGTATGGTTCTAACTGTTGCTTCTTAACCTGCATACAGGTTTCTCAGGAGTCAGGTAAGGTGGCCTGGTATTCCCATCTCTAAGAACTCCAGTTTGTTGTGATCCACACAGTCAAAGGCTTTCGCATACTCAATCAAGCAGAAGTAGATTTTTTTTTTTTTAAGTTATCTTGCTTTTACTATGGTCCAGTTGATGTTGACTATTTGATCTCTGGTTCCTCTGACTTTTCTAAATTCAGCTTGAACATCTGGAAGTTTTCAGTTCACATATTGATGTAGCCTAGCTTGGAGGGTTTTGAACATTGCCTTGCTAGCATGTGAAATGAGTGCAATTGTGCAGTAGTTTGAACATTCTTTGTCATTCCCTTCTTTGGGACTGGAATGAAAACTGACCTTTTCCAGTCCTGTGACCACTGCTGAGTTTTCCAAATTTGCTGATATATTGAATGCAGTGCTTAAACAGCATCATCTTTTAGGATTTGAAATAGCTCAGCTGGAATTCTAGCACCTTTACAAATAGTAATGCAATATAGAATATCAGCATCTATATTTGAATACCCATCTCTGTTTCTTGTTATAATCCAGTATCAATTAAATCATGTACCACTGAAAAGTCTAAAGAATTCAGACACCAACCAGTTATATCCTTCCTTGGTAATGGCTTGATGTTTAACTATTCTACTGTTTTATAGGACTCTTTTTATTTTTTTAATTTATTTTTATTTTAATTGGAGGCTAATTACTTTACGATATTGTGGTGGTTTTATACAGTTACTTAATCTGTTTATGTTAACAATTAAAATGTTCTAAAACATGTCTTCCTCAATGTAATATAGTAGTAACAGAAAGCTAGAGCATTAAGATAAGTATCCTTAAAATTTATGATCCTCAATGTTTATATTACATTATTTTTCTTTGTACTTATTTTTTTCTAAAGAAAATACATATTTTGAGAGAAACAATTTTGAAAGTAGAACTTCATTTCACAACTCTCACAACACCAACAAGAAGGGTAATAATAGTTGCTAAAGTTTATTTTAAACTCTGTTAAATTCTTTGGCATTAGTATATCTTATTTTCTTTTTAAAAAAATTTTTATTAAAATATAGTTGATTTACAATATTTGTTAGTTTCAGTTGTACAGTATAGTGATTCATATATATATATATATATATATAGGAAATATTGAGGGCAGAAGGAGAAGGGGACATCAGAGGATGAGATGGCTGGATGACATCAATGATGCAATGGACATGAACTTGGGCAAACTTTGGGAGATGGTGAGGGACATGTAGGCCTGGTATGCTGTAGTCCATGGGGTCTCAAAGAGTTGGACACAACTGGGTGAATAAACAACATATATATAGGTATACATGTAGATTTATGCTATATAGAGATATTCCTATTAGGCATATCTAATTGGTAAAGAATTGGTAAACAATTGGTAAAGAATCCACCTGCAATGGGGATGCCAGGCCGCCTGCCCCATCTTCCAGCCTGTTCTAGAACCATCGCTGCCTTACCCCTCTGCAGTGGTGCCAGCCTTCCAAGGCTGCTCTTCCTGCCCTGGAGGCTCCGAGCATCTGACAGGAGATGGCACCTGCATGGCCTGCTTCCATATGTAGAAGGTTTCCATGGTGACAGAGGTGGAAACCTTGGAGAGGGCAGCCCCAGAGAGGATGGTCTCGCTTGGTGACCTCCATCCTGCTGACAGCCCTGTGGCCAGGCCCTGCAAGGCAGCAGGCGATTCCTCCACTGGCCAGGGTCAGGAGGCCCCGACAGTGGGGCTGGCCACGGACAGGCTAGCAACGCAGCGCTGCGTGCTGCTCCAGGACCTGAGTCAGATGCTGGCCTGAGATGTCCCCACCTCCGCCTTGCCCCGTGGCCTTTAGCATGCAGGCAGCCGTTCCTCTGCCTTTGATCCCTGCAAAGCAGAAAGGGCTCCCCGACAGCATGCATGCCGCTTGCTGAAGGATGACTTCCCTCCCCAGGTCACAGTGGCCATGCTTCCCTGCCCCTCTGGCCGCGCTGGCCACTAGACCCCTGGACTGCCCAATGTAGCACTTCCCAAGGGAGACGTGCAGCTTAGGACACAGTGACGCATACCCGCTGTACCTCAGTTCGTGATATAGACACTGTATTTTAGTTGACAAGACACACTCTACTTATTTTCCATGAAGTGTCTATTTAGACAAGTGAAGAATTTTTAGTAAAACATGTTTTTAACCATGAACGTTCAATGGCTTTTTTGTTTGTTTTGGGGTGGGATGGTGGTTTTCTAGCCTGTTCATCTTTCCAACTGTTGACGATTAGGTAATTTTCGAGTCATGCCTGGCAGCCTGCTTCTCCTGGAAGGGCTGATGCTTTAGTTACACTAGTAGACATTTTTCTCTTTGCCAGTTGGAGGAAAGCCTTTAAAAAACAAAAATTCCAGCACACACACAAAAAAAGCCGCCTCTCCAGTTTCTGTTTTCTGTTTACATAGACCAGTCTCCACCAGTGAGATGAGACTCGCTCAATAGACAGTATCTGCAGTATTGCATATTTATAAATACACCTTCTGTTTAAAAAGAGAGCTAAAGCTTGACTCTGACGCACGGATCTGTGTGTACCCTCCTGGCCACAGGGAGCTGTCACGGAGCGTGACCTCCCAGGGCCCCTTGTACTGAGGGATCCCCCCGCCAATGGGCGGGCCCCTCACAAGAGCTGAACATCCAGCTGGGCCAGCCAGGGGCTGAAGGACATTCGACTTTTATTTTTGTATTTAAATGACATGAATGTAAACGGAACAGCTCAGGGTCGTTTCAGAGCCTGTTGTCTTTATCTCTTCCTGTGATTTTCTGTTGTGAACAGAAACTCCATGTAGCAACCTGGACTGAATTGAGAAAGAAAGCACCAAATGCTTTGGGGATTAACGCTAAGTAGGAGGGCTTTGTGACGTTATGTGTTAGAGTTTCAGAACGTTTTCCTGTTTGCTAAACCTTGAAGAAATATATGCCTCAATCTAGATGTTTTGTCTTCTCTTTTCTGCACTGAATACCTGAGGGTTTGACCAATCGCCTCACCTCTGCGGGGCTGGGGCTGGCTTGCGGGGACTCTTGATGCCGTGGTGTGGTGAGCATGGCATCGCCCGCCGTGTTTTCAGGGAACGCAGAATGGATTAACCGAAAAGGCAAAACCTTTGTCCCATGTGCTTTGCTCCTTTCTGTACATAGCTCCTCGGCTCACGAACCTAACTGTAAACATTCAGGTATTTTTGTACAAATAAGGGACTGATGTTCTGTTTGTTGTTAGAAATAAATATTAATACAGTGTTCTTCAAAAAAAAAAAAAAAAAAGAATCAACCTGCAATGTGGGAGACTCTGGGTTCGATTCCTGGGTGGGGAAGATCTGGTGGAGAAGGGAAAGGCTATCCATTCCAGCATTCTGCCTGGAGAATTCCATGGGCTGTATCGTCCTTGGGGTCACAGAGTCGGAGATGACAGAATGACTTTCACTTCACTTCATATATATATATATATATATATATATATGAAGAATATTATATTGTGGTGCTCTAGTGTTTAGTGAATAACTAAATTGTTATCTCTTCTTCATGGATCAGTCCCTTGATCATTATGTAGTGCCCTTCTTTGTCTTTTATAACAGTGTTTTAAAATATATTCTGCCTGATATGAATACTATTTCAGTTTTCTTTTGATTTCCATTCTCATGGAGTATCTCTTTTTATTCCCTCACTTTTGGTCTATATGTTTCTTTAGATCTGAAGAGGGTCTTATGTGTATATATGTGTCTTATTTTTGTTTCTATTCAGCCATCCATGTCTTTTAGTTGGAGCATTTAATCTGTTTACATTTAAGGTAATGATTGATACATATGTTCTCATTGCCATTTTGTTAATTATTTTAAATTTGTTTTGTTAGGTTTTTTTCCTTGAAGCTTCTTGCTCTGTGCCTCCATCCTCTTGCCAAGGTCTTGGATCATCTTTCCAATCATCAGTAAGAATCATTTCTAGATTAGATTGGCTATCTCCAGTTCAATTAGTTTTGGTTCTAGAATTCGGTTCTAGAATTTTATCTTGTTCTTTCATCTGGAATATGGAGAAGGCAATGGCACCCCACTCCAGTACTCCAGTACTCTGGAAAATCCCATGGATGGAGGAGCCTGGTAGCCTGCAGCCCATGGGGTCGCTAAGAGTCAGACATGACTGAGTGACTTCCCTTTCACTTTTCACTTTCATGCATTGGAGAAGGAAATGGGAACCCACTCCAGTGTTCTTGCCTGGAGAGTCCCAGGGATGGGGAAGCCACCAGGCTACCAGTGGGCTGCTGTCTTTGGGGTCGCATAGAGTCAGACATGACTGAGGCGACTTAGCAGTAGCAGCAGCAGCATCTGGAATATATTCTTTTGCCATTTCATTTTAAGTTTCTATTTGTATTTTATGTACATATAGCTTAGTTATGTTTCTTGACCTTGGACAGGTTGCCTTTTGTATGGGATGTCCTGTGAGTGCCTGTGGTACACTCCCCTCTCATCACCCAAGAACCAGGGTAGGTTGTTGAATTAAATGAATATGAATAATTTTAATTAATTTAATTTAATTCATTATCCACAATTTTACTTATTTTACTGAATTCTTCATAATTCACAACTCTCATGCCCTTATATAACTTTTTATAGGATATAACTCTGAAGTTATCTTATGAACAGTTTGCAAGCTTTCTGCCAAATACTGAAATATAAAATTAATATTTTCATTAGTTTATAAATACTTTTTATACTTTTTAAAAGTGTCATACAAAGTTATTTGACCTATTCTGATACATGATTCTCTGAAATGAAGGTATACACTGTTTAAAGATATTAAGAAATACAATACTGAATAGATAACTCAGTCTTTCTAAAAGTTGTTTATTAATGGTTACATACATGTGTTGTCTAAATGCAGAAATCTGCTAAAAAAAATTCTATGCTTGAGTTTATATTTCTAAAGAGTCTATATGGTCTCTAGTTGCTCTTCCACCTGCATCAGTCATTGTGTCAACTTCCTGTGTCTTTGTGGCTGCCCCATAAGAAAGGAAGAAACTACATAGGTTGAGTTACCCCCAGAGACACACTGAAGCCAATAATCCTGCAAACATTTGCTCTTGTATCAAAGGCTAAGGCAGCTTTCTAGGCAGGCAGGCAGCAACCCACATTTTCCAGCTCTTCTTTCACAATGAGGGAAATGCATTCATGTTTCCACTGGCAGGAATTCAGGTAGCCATTATGAGTGGTGTGGTATCCAAATGGAGAAAAATAGGCAATGAAAAGTTCATCATAATGATAAGATATTACAGTAAAATGAAATTATTCTCCTCAAGACTATAAGACAAGAAGAGGTGTGGATAAAAGGAGGTGGAATGGGACTTTTCCTGTTGGATAAATCATCAAAATGCAGATCAAAGAAATGAAAAATGCAAACAGTTGGGGGCAAATAGTTCCTTTAGGGCTTACTAAAAGAGGGCATAACCAGCCTTACTATCACCAGGAACCTCCTCAACATTATGATTTTTAGCCTGAAAATGATCAGGAGGAGTGTGTATGAAGTGGATATTTCCTGGACACTGTGTTCATCCTCACCTAACTCTAGGTCAAGTTAGCAGGTATCTAAAATGTTAGCCCATAAAGATTAAGGGTGCCTAACAAACACAGTGATTTTCATTCCATTCTTCTACTGAACATACCTCAAATATGCTGATTTGAGCTGAGCAGAGGAACAGAAGTATAACTTTGGAGCCAAACTTTAGGAAACAAGAGTATTTACACATTGGCTAATATTAACACCACAAGGGGCATCAATCTACCCCACCTATTAACCAAGACCATTATTGCAGTCTTTCAGAAAGTAATCTGAGTTTATTAACATTTCTGTATTAGGGATCTTAGATAAACAGAATTACTAATGTGTATAAAACACATACATATACACACAGAGAAACAAACAGTTGAGAGAGAGAAGGAGGGAGAGAGAAAAAGGGGACAGGAAAAGAGAAAGAGAGAAAAGGATTTGTAAAGAATGAGATTATGTGATTTTTGGAGGCTAACTGTAGTCGCTCAGTCGTGTCCGACTCTTTGCGACCCCATGGACTGTAGCCCATCAGGCTCCTTTGTCTATGGGCTTCTCCAGGCAAGACTACTGGAGTGGGTTGCCATTTCCTTCTCCAGGGGATCTTCCCAACCCAGGGATCGAACCTGAGTCTTCCGCATCACAGGCAGACACTTTACCCTCTGAGCCACCAGGGAAGCCAAAATCCACAGACTTTGTAGCCTGGTTGGTGACCCAGGGAAGAGCTGGCGCTGTAGTTCAGGTTGGCAGGCTATCGTGCTGCAGAATTCCTCCTTCCTGTGGGAGGCTGACTTTCTTTACTTTCAGATCTTTAACTGAATAGATGAGCCCTACCCACGTTACACAGAGCAGTCTGCTTAACTCAAAGTCCATGGATTTCAATGAAATATTAGACGAATACACTCTCACAGAAACATGAGGAGTAATGTTTGACCATATATCTGGGGAACCAAGTTGACACATAAAATTGACCATCAAACTTCTTATCACAATTGTGAATTTTATGGTCAAGTCTTCTCCATTTGGATGCCAGGAGCAGGATGCTGTACAAATGACTATGTTCCACATGAACATCTGAATTTCCTGTCAGTCAGGGGAGATTAGAAATAATTACATTTGAGCCACTTTATGGTACCTTCATGAAAAATTGTCCTACTATGTAAAATACTATAGCAACATGCACAGTAGGTTATAATGCCAAGAATTGCTGAGTCAGATCTCGTAAATCAGGGAACTGTGCCATGAGTGGATCCATAGTCCCTCCAGAAGAACTTATAAATGTGCTCCAGATCATTGGCACATACACCACACAGAATATCGCTGTTGGCCAGAAAAGCTATTGCAGCCAGCCATGAACAAAATCTATTAATATAAAAGCATGTGTAACTTTTCCTCTCCCACCAGTGCATCCTAATACACTGCAGGATGCAGAATTTAGAGAAGACAGGGAGATGAGATGTCTCAAAGACAAACTTGTCTGTCTCTTTCACCCCTAAATTTGGAAGGGATAGAAACTATTTTCAAATGGCAGAGAAAGGGAAAAGTGTTGGATTGTAGATGAAGTTCAAGATTAAAACCACATAGATTAGTACTAGTTGAAAGTGACAAGAAGTTCTGAAATCTATCCAGTATATTTTTTTTTAGAAATAATAAAATGTTTTCCAAAATATAGCTGAAATGAATGGAGTAAAATAAATAAAGTTTCTTTATGATTTATTAATTTTGAACACAATAATTTAGTATACTTGTAAGTGGATGGGCAGCATTATATCTATCTATGGTAGCTAAAGCTCCTCACTCCACTCCAGCAGATATTTCCTTTCCTTTTATTTTAGTGGAAGCAATCTGTTTCCTCAGAGAATTTCTTTACTGCCACATAGTCCTGCTGAGTCTATACATCATTGTGTCCCTCATCTCAGAAACAAGTCTTAATACTTGAGCCAAAATAGTTCAGTCATAGTCCCACTGTATCATCATACCCAGCAAAATGTATAGAAGGAAAATCATGACCTGAGACTGAACAATTAGAATTCTAACCTGAATTTTTATGAATTGATTTTAGAGATAGTATCAGAATCCAGTCAAAGGAAAAGACATGTCAGTTATTAGATAGGAACACTTATAAAAATGTTAACTAAATAACTAAAAGGGTCTCTAAGTTATCATGACACAGTAACCAGAGAAAGCAGTGATCACCATTAGGGCCAAAGATACAAAAGAAAGAGTCCGCAATTATTTAACACATATAAACTTATAGGAGGAACCCAAGAGTTTAAACTAAGACTACTGAAAAAAGGAGGCTTCACTCCACTGGTGCTGGTGCCTGTGAGTTTCAATAACTGTCCTTGGGTCTAAGCTGGGGCCTTGGATGAATGGGCACTGGCAGATGTTACTGATATTTATGAGAGGCAGGTGACAAGTGTTGGGGAAACTGCAAGCTGGATTAGCTGCTGTAATTGGAAAGCCCTGATAGTGCTGGGAAGTGCTATTAGGATGATGCTTGTAAGAACAGGAAGCAGTCCAGGAGCCCACAAGGAACAAACAGAAAAAAGTAAGTCCTTCTTCTAGCTCTTCTGTCTCTGACGTCCATGATTGGCAGAGTTTAACAGGGAGCTAGAGTGACTTCACTTTCACTTTTCACTTTCATGCATTAGAGAAGGAAATGGCAACCCACTCCAGTGTTCTTGCCTGGAGAATCCCAGGAGTGGGGAAGCCTGGTGGGTTGCTGTCTATGGGGTCGCACAGAGTCAGACACAACAGAAGCGACTTAGCAGCAGCAGCAGCAGCTGACACACACACACAAAAACGTGGTTTGTAGAGTCTCAACCTCACAAAGCAGGACAGAGGGGTAAGGTTGGAACTGCTGAGAGAAAAGAACTAAATAATTGGCATGGAGACATAGATGTTTCTTTTGGATTGTTGAGATAATAGAATCTGAAAGTTCACTAAACAGAAGCTGTCTCTCAACAAGTCCCAGACATCTCAAGTAAGAAGGCTTATTTCAGCCTTTCAGTTTCAAAGGCTCTCCTTGACCAGTAAGTTTCCAGTCAGCACACTCAATTAGATGTGATCTGCCTTTCTTTCCTTATAAATATAGAGTGATTCAGAATATGCAATCCCTCTGTTAGAGATTGTCTTAATCTTAGATATGCATAGTATAGAGAGTTAAGAGAGTCGGGTATACTTTAATTATAATTTTCCAATAAATCTTATTTTATATTTAAGCAGCATGACATTAGCAAAGTATGCGTCAGTGTCATTTCTTCAGGACAGTTTGGAAATTATAGATACATAAACAAAGGCCATGCCCTGCCACATTAAGGAAGCTTGTCTTCAATAGGGCCCTGAGAGAAGAAAGCAAGAAGAGATGGTACAGACTGAAAGTTTATTTCCCTCAAATTCCTATGCTGAGGTCCTCATCGCAAATGTGATGGTGTTAGGAGATGGGGTTTTGGGGAGGTAATTAGGCTTAGATGAAGTCCTGAGGGTGGAGCACTCCTCCCATGATTAATCCCATGATAGGATTAATGTCCTTATCAAGGCTATGGTTTTTCCTGTGATCGGTTATGGATGTGAGAGTTGGACTGTGAAGAAGACTGAGTGTGGAAGAATTGATGCTTTTGAACTGTGGTGTTGGAGAAGACTCTTGAGAGTCCCTTGGACTGCAAGGAGATCCAACCAGTCCATTCTGAAGGAGATCAACCCTGGGATTTCTTTGGAAGGAATGATGCTAAAGCTGAAGCTCCAGTACTTTGGCCACCTCATGCAAAGAGTTGACTCATTGGAAAAGACTCTGATGCTGGGAGGGATTGGGGGCAGGAGGAGAAGGGGACAGACAGAGGATGAGATGGCTGGATGGCATCACGGACTCAATGGACGTGAGTCTGAGTGAACTCTGGGAGTTGGTGATGGACAGGGAGGCCTGGCGTGCTGCGATTCATGGGGTGGCAAAAGTTGGACATGACTAAGCGACTGAACTGAACTGAAGAATAGGAGAGACACCAGGATTTTCTCTCTTTTCCATGTGAGACATAAGCAACAAGGTAGTCATGTGCAAATAGGAAGAAGTTCTCATGAGGAATCATTATCAACTGCCACCTTGATACTGGACTTCCCAGCCTTTTAAACTGAGAGAAATAAACTGTTTTTTAAGGTACCCCATCTGTGGTATTTTCCTATGGTAGCCAAAGATAAGTCAAGAGGCAAAAAATAATGATAAAAAGAAAGACTCTTCAAAATACCTTTTGATTACATGTATATAAAACATAACTCTTTACTGAATTCCACATATGAAGTAAGCTTATATATATATCTTTATTGTCTAAACTAGTTTGACTAGGTTTCTGAAAACAGTCTTGACCAAAACAGAGGATTTAAAGCTGAGGACATTAAAATTACTTTTTTTTTTTTTTAAAAAAGGTGGTTCCAAGTAAAATAATAATGACATTTGTGAAATGTTTCACTGAACAAATTATGACAAGCTTCAACAACTCTTTCTTCTAAACATATGGGTTATTGGATAATAAATTAAGATCAAGGACACAATAGTCATTCATCTTAATTAACCATGTTCTATGTGTCTGCAGTATTCCAAAATGGTAGTATATTTAATTATTAGATTTAAAGTCATAGAGTGAGTGATGAACTGCTTCAACTTGATTCTACATTGAGAACAACCCTCTTTAGAGATAAATTGCCATGGGATATGACAAATTTGAATATAGTAAATCAAGGTGAAACTGCAAATCTTGAACTCCATGTAATTCCTGAATTTTCACTATGTCAATCCTATTCTGGGAGCTAGAACATTGTAGTCTGGAAAGAGGACATAGTTTTAGCCAAACAGAAGCAGGTTGTAAGCCCATCAAAATTCCACATTCACTTCTCAACTTTTCAGAAAGTGGTCTAGCATTCATGCCTTACCTAGTTGGAAATTAACTTTCTCCTGGAAGTTAGATAGCTCACGCACTGTCTGTGCCCACACAAATCTTGCAAACAAACAGGCCCATGATATTGTTTAACTAACTGGAAATGATGCAATAAAATAGCTATGACAGCAGCTGGGTCTTCCTTTTCTCCTTCCAGATAATAGCCTGTTTTACCTTTTGTCACACTACCAGAAATATCACATATCTAGATCACCCCAATTGTCTATGCCTTGTAGCTGTAGACATGCATCTAAGAAAAAATATATAAATTGTGGCAATTGTTATCAATATCCTCTATTTCAACTATGCTTGGAAAAAAACATAAACTTTAAAATATTTCTATAAGAATTTTGCTTCCCCATTATCTGTAATTACTATTTCACATCTCCACGTTCCTCAAATTTCCAAAGTCTTCATTGCTGTAACTCTTGGCTTTTAGCTCTGTTTCTTTTTAGATAAATTAAAAGTTGAAAGATAGAGACTCTTTAATCTTGCCAAAACCAAATATATCAATTTAATTGCATCTATCTTTAGTTTCTCTTTTATCTTCCATTTTAATGATGAGATAATCTGATTCCTAAGAAGAGCTGTCTCTCCATCAGCACTGAAACACATGAGTTTTTACCACTCTTCATATAAAGTGAACAAACAACAAACACATAACAAGTAGAAAAAAAAAAAAAAAAAAAAAAACTTCTAAAGTTGCATTTATGGCCCCATCTCTCTGCTCCATTTATTCTGAACAGAAACTTCTAAACAGAACTCTATAAACACACTATGTCATTCTGTCTAATCTCTCACCCATCATTTGATCAATCTTTCTATGTTTCAAGTTGTATTTCTGAGAAATGAAACTTTAGTGCCAAATTGAAAGCTATGTATACCCTTTTCCCATGCTCATTTTTCCCTACTCTTCTCAGAGGCATCCATTTTCCTGATGTTTTGTGCATCACTTCCTATCCATAGAATTTATATTTGCACTTATGCAAATATGCCTATCATATATCCATGCACCCCCAAATATGTGGCTTTTACATATCGTTAAACTTTTCATTTATTATGTATTATATTGTACATAGTATGTACAACTTTATTAACTTGATTGAATGTTCACATTTTTATTTTAAAATTTATCCATCTTGGGTAACTCTAGGACTCAGTTTACATTTAGTTAACACTGACTCCTTGCATATTCTTCAGCCAGTAATTTGTTTTTTAAAGGCTACATATAGTCTGCTGCTGCTGCTGCTGCTGCTGCTAAGTCACTTCAATCGTGTCTGACTCTGTGTGACCCCATAGACGGCAGCCCACCAGGCTCTCCTATCCCTGGGATTCTCCAGGCAAGAACACTGGAGTGTGTTGCCATTTCCTTCTCCAGTGTATGAAAGTGAAAGGGAAAGGGAAGTCGCTCAGTCGTGTCCGACTCCAAGAGACCCCATGAACTGCAGCCTACCAGGCTCCTCTATGAGATTTTCCAGGCAAGAGTACTGGAGTGGGTTGCCATTGCCTTCTCCACACATATAGTCTAATAATTTGCAAATTTACATTTATATCTCTGACACTTCCCTAAACTCCACATTGAGACACATTTATTTTTTTAGAGACATCTCCTTTTGAATTGTGCAATAAGCTTCTCAAACTTAAATTCAATTCAGACATTTTAATGATCTTTCAAGCTTACTTTTCTCACAGCATTTCCTAACACTGTAAATGGTAACACCATTCTCTCATTTATTCTGATCAGGTGCCATAAAATCACGGTGGTAGTTTTCCTTAAATGCTTTATTGTTTTAATGGTAATCTATATAGTGATTGGATAAGGCAAGGGCACCCCACTCCAGTACTCTTGCCTGGAAAATCCCATGGGTGGAGGAGCCTGGTGGGCTGCAGTCCATGGGGTCTCTAAGAGTCGAACACGACTGAGCGACTTCACTTTTCACTTTCATGCATTGGAGAAGGAAATGGCAACCCACTCCAGTGTTCTTGCCTGGAGAATCTCAGGGACAGTGGGCCCCCATCTATGGGGTCACACAGAGTCAGACATGACAGAAGCGACTTAGCAGCAGCATATAGTGATAGATATGTGCCATATACATTTGTCCAAATTCACAGAATTTACAAAACCAAGAATGAACAACAATATAAACTATAGACTTGGCTCATTATGATATGTTAATATAGATTCATCAATTGTAACAAATGTACTAGTCTGATGGGGGATTATGTTGATAACTGAGGAGGATATGCTTGTGTGCCTCCAGGGATATATGAAAAACTCTGTAATTTCCCCCAATTTTGCTATGAACCTAAACTGTTCTTAAGAAGTTTGTTTTTCCCCCCTAAGATTGAAAGTGAAAGTGAAAGTCGCTCAGTCATGTCCGACTCTTTGAAACCCCCCGGACTAGGGGGGGTTTCTAGGCTACCAGGCTCTTCTGTTCATGGAATTCTCCAGGCCAGAATACTGGAGTGGGTAGGTGTTCCTTTCTCCAGGGGGTCTTCCCAACACAGTAATAGAACCCAGGTTTCCCTCATCGCAGGTAGATTCTTCACCATCAGAGCAACCAGGGAAGCCCAAGATTAGGCTTAGGGAGATAAATGGTTTAGATTAAAAACAGAAACAAGTAGCAGAACACAAAATTAAAACACAAATAGCTTCCCCCTTGGAGCAGCACTGTGGGTAGTAAGACACATGGGTTGGAGAACTGCTGTTTATCATTATAAGCACTTCTGTACTAGGAGGAGATCTTTACTTGTTAAAACAAGTCATTTTTATCTGAATCAATGAATGAGTAAATAAATAATACACCCAAAAGTATGATATCAACATGTTCAGTGGTAGGTAGGCTGCATAAGAGTCTCCTTGGTCTCAAGACATGACTTTCTATCTTCTGTTATTATACAGCTGCATGTCTTTTAGTCCAAAAAAGCAATCTTTTTATTTTTTTATCTGTTTTATTTATGTATTTATTTTACTTTACAGTACTGTATTGGTTTTGCCATACATTGACATGAATCCACCATGAACCCTCGCATACAGAGTTATCATTACCATCTTTCTAAAATCCACATATATGTGTTAGTATACTATATTGGTGTTTTTCTTTCTGGCTTACTTCACTCTGTACAATCAGCTCCAGTTGCATTCACTTCATTAGAACTGATACAAATGTATTCTTTTTAATGGCTGAGGAATATTCCATTGTGTATATGTACCACTGCTTTCTTATCCATTTGTCTGCTGATGGACATCTAGGTTGCTTCTGTGTCCTGGCTATTATAAACAGTGCTGCGATGAACATTGGGGTACATGTGTCTTTTTCAATTCTGGTTTCCTCGGTGTGTATGCCCAGCAGTGGGATTGCTGGGTCATATGGCAGTTCTATTTCCAGTTTTTTAAGGAATCTTCACACTGTTCTCCATAGTGGCTGTACTAGTTTGCATTCCCACCAACAGTGTAAGAGGGTTCCCTTTTCTTCACATCCTCTCGAGCATTTATTGCTTGTAGACTTTTGGATAGCAGCCATTATGATTGGCATGAAATGGTACCTCACTGTGGTTTTGATTTGTATTTCTCTGATAATGAGTGATGTTGAGCATCTTTTCATGTGTTTGTTAGCTATCTGTATGTCTTCTTTGGAGAAATGTCTGTTTAGTTCTTTGGCCCATTTTTTGATTGGGTCGTTTATTTTTCTGGAATTGAGCTACAAGAGTTGCTTGTATATTTTTGAGATTAGTTGTTTGTCTGTTGCTTCATTTGCTATTATTTTCTCCCATTCTGAAGGCTCTCTTTTCACCTTGCTTATAGTTTCCTTTGTTGTGCAGAAGCTTTTAATTTTAATTAGGTCCCATTTGTTTATTTTTGCTTTATTTCCAATATTCTGGGAAGTGGGTCATAGAGGATCCTGCTGTGGTTTATGTCGGAGAGTGTTTTGCCTATGTTCTCCTCTAGGATTTTTATAGTTTCTGGTCTTACATTTAGATGTTTAATCCATTTTGAGTTTATTTTTGTGTATGGTGTTAGAAAGTGTTCTAGTTTCATTCTTTTATAGGTGGTTGACCAGTTTTCCCAGCACCACTTGTTAAAGAGATTGTCTTGTCTCCATTGTATATGCTTCCCTCTTTGTCAAAGATAAGAGGTCCATAGGTGCATGGATTTATCTCTGGGCTTTCTATTTTGTGTCACTGATTTATATTTCTGTCTTTGTGCCAGTACCATACTGTCTTGATGACTGTAGAGCCTGAAGTCAGGCAGGTTGATTCTTCCATTTTTATTCTTCTTTCTCAAGATTGCTTTGGCTATTCAAGATTTTTTGTATTTCCATACAAATTGTGAAATTATTTGTTCTAGTTCTCTGAAAAATACTGTTGGTATCTTGATAGAGATTGCACTGAATCTATAGATTGCTTTGGGTAGTATGCTCATTTTCACTATATTGATTCTCCCATCCATAAACATGGTATATTTCTCCATCTATTTGTGTCCTCTTTTATTTCTTTCACCAGTTTTTATAGTTTTATATATATAGGTCTTTTGTCTCTTTCAGTAAGTATATTCCTAAGTATTTTATTCTTTTCATTGCAATGGTGAATGGAATTGTTTCCTTAATTTCTCTTTCTGTTTTCTCATTGTTAGTGTATAGGAATGCAAGAGATTTCTGTGTGTTGATTTTATGTCCTTCAACTTTACTATATTCATTGATTAGCTCTAATAATTTTCTGGTGGAGTCTTTTGGGTTTTCCATATAAACAATCATGTAATCTACAAACAGTGAGAGTTTTATTTCTTCTTTTCCAGTCTGGATTCCTTTTATTTCTTTTTCTTCTCTGATTGCTATGGCCAAAACTTCCAAAACTATGTTGAATAGTAGTGGTGAGAGTGGGCACCCTTGTCTTGTTCCTGACTTAGAGGAAATGCTTTCAATTTTCCACCATTGACTTCCCTGGTGACTCAGATGGTAAAGTGTCTGCCTACACTGCAGGATACCCAGGTTCAATCCCTGGGTCGGGAAGATCTCCTGGAGAAGGAAATGGCAAACCACCCAGTACTCTTGCCTGGAAAATCCCATGGACAGAGGAGCATTATAGGCTACACTCTCCATGGGGTCGCAAAGAGTCAGACATGACTGAGCGACTTCACTCACTTTTCACCATTGAAGATAATGTTTGCTGTGGGTTTGTCATATATAGCTTTTATTTTTTTTTAATGTCTGATTATGTCACTTCTCTCACCCAGCAGCAATGTCTGGACCCTGCCACTCCAGCCTGTCTTGTGCCATTCCCTATGTTCCAGGCACATAACAGATTCTCTTCCTACCTTTCTTTGAGACTCAAGGACTTCAAAGGGATTTCCAGAGTGACACATCTGCTTTGCCCTGCTGTCCCAGCCAACTCCCTATAGTTGTAGTCCTACATATTTCAGCTTAAATATTACTTCCAAAGAAAGGTTAGAATCAGGATCCATGCTATACTTTCTCAAGGTACCATGTAATTTTTTCCTTATATCACTTATATTTTTTGCAGTTCTGTGTACATAGTCACAAATACATTAATTTTGATTAACTATAGATCTTCATTCATGACACAGTTGAAAACCTGGCCCACATATGACTCTTAACTATGTATGTACTTGTTTATACTACAAAACACCCATGAATCTGACAGCAGAATGAATCTGTGTTTTCTTTTTAGAATTAATTCTATATTACCTTAGATGTATTTATAAGTTCCTACCCCAAGTTTTCCTTAAATTGCCGCCTAGAGACTAGTATGATCCTAAATCATGGTTAGCATTCTTATTGTCTTATTTTCTTAATTATACATGGTTTAGTTTTAATCTGGTCTTGTTTTAACTTGATCTTTCTCTTATTCATCAATGTTGTATTGTTAAAATGTATCCATTATATAGTTTATAGCTATAGTTCATTAATTTTAAATTCTTGGTAACATTTAATATATGAACATATCAGAATGTGTGCATTTTTCTTTACATAGATATTTGTTTTTTATAGTTATTGGTCTAATCACAAAGATACCATGAAGAAACCTAGCCATATTTTCTATTGTGTTAAGTAGAAATTTAGCTTCTGTGAACTTTGCCCCTTGTAGAAACACACATGAATGGGTTACATGCCTTTTCAAATGTAATTAAGGTTACTAATCAGCTGGGCTTAAGAAGAATATGCTAAATTGTGTGTGTGTGTGTGTGTGTCTGATATCACATGTACTTGTCTAAGCAGACATCTTTCTCTGTCTGGTAGCAGAAAATAAAGTCAGGGATTTAAAGTACAAGAATTCAATATGCTGTTGGTTGGAAGATGAGAAGTGATAAGAAAATTGAGACTTAGTTATATAACTCCAAAGAGTGACTTAGTAACTGAATTCTGTTAACAACCTAACTGGTCATGGAAATAGAATGAGCTTCGAGATAAAACCTTTACATAGCAGTAATTTTATTTTATGTGTGTGTGTGTGTGTGTGTCTGATATCAC
The DNA here is from genome assembly GCA_006408695.1 of Aepyceros melampus. Classification (NCBI taxonomy): domain Eukaryota; kingdom Metazoa; phylum Chordata; class Mammalia; order Artiodactyla; family Bovidae; genus Aepyceros; species Aepyceros melampus. The sequence continues at coordinate 144,882 of SJXQ01008944.1, read as the reverse complement.
ATGTACTTGTCTAAGCAGACATCTTTCTCTGTCTGGTAGCAGAAAATAAAGTCAGGGATTTAAAGTACAAGAATTCAATATGCTGTTGGTTGGAAGATGAGAAGTGATAAGAAAATTGAGACTTAGTTATATAACTCCAAAGAGTGACTTAGTAACTGAATTCTGTTAACAACCTAACTGGTCATGGAAATAGAATGAGCTTCGAGATAAAACCTTTACATAGCAGTAATTTTATTTTTGTTTATGAGGCCTCAAGAAGAGGACCCAGTTGATTTACATTGTACCTGGATTTTTCAGTCACAAAACTGTGAAATAATAAATGAGTGTTTTAAGCTACTAAATTTGTGGTAATATATACAAGAAAAAACAGGAAGGTTATATATGCTACAAGTGTTTTTCTTAGAGCATAATCAATTCATGGGTTGCAAAAGGAACATCAATGATGTTCACTAGTGAATTCTAATGTTTAACCCATAGCCCAGTTCATTTTAAATATTTAACTCATGTTACTGGATTAAATGAATTAACAGAAAACTAAAGTCTATACATGTTCAAAAGCTTAATTTCATAATAAGTTATGAAAGACAGGACAAGTCAGAAATGTATACATGAAAAAATACATTGCAGTATAATAATGTAAGAACTGATAGCTAATACTTGTGAAAATACAACACATAGAACAAAATATATAAGTTAAGAATTATCTACAGTGCCAAATTTGTGAAAAATTATGTTAAAAAAGTTTGCTGCAAAGATAATTTTCTTAGAATTCACAACACATTTTCATGATGAAATTATAAGGGGCCAGTAAGTTTCCAACATCACCTAAAGACACTAGATTAATATATAACTCAATTAAGCATCCCCATTAATAATGCAGAAGATGTTTTACTAGCACAAATCATATATCATAAAATGGCAGAAGTATAGCTAGAAAGTGAAAGATAAAGAATTATATTTGATACAATGGGAAACTATGGCATTTTAAAAAGAAATGGTTATAGTGATAGTTCAGTCCAACAATGCTGTATAGTTTAAATGGACTGGACCAGAAAGTAGAGACCAGGCACATAAATCCTTTGCATCTAATCCAACCACAAGTGAAATAAGGGTAAATTTAATTTGGGCCTGTTTGACTAGTAGTATCTCACAGATCATCTTCCTATGACTTGATGGATTGATGATAAATTGGATATAAAGATTGAAAGGGAAAGATACTAAGCTTTCTATGAATATTCATTAGCAGGTGAGGGTGGGTTGAACACTTGAAAATTTTATCTTAAACTTGTGTTTTTTAAAAAGATCGGGTCCTCCCCTGTTATGTTCCACACAAAGTAAGCTGAACAGCTTGATTTTGTGCAAGAATATTTCACTGATTGTCTAAACATATACACAATGGAGTATTACTCAGCCATTAAAAAGAATACATTTGAATCATTTCTAATGAGGTGGATGAAGCTGGAGCCGATTATACAGAGTAAAGTAACCCAGAAAGAAAAACACCAGTACAGTATACTTACACATATATATGGAATTTAGAAAGATGATAATGATAAACCTGTATGCGAGACAGCAAAAGAGACACAGGTGTATAGAACAGCCTTTTGGACTCTGTGGGAGAGGGAGAGGGTGGGATGATTTGGGAGAGTGGCAGTGTAACATGTATGATATCATAAGTGAAACGAATTGCCGGTCTAGGTTCGATGCAGGATGCAGGATGCTTGGGGCTGATGCACGGGGACAATCCAGAGAGA